>JAVQJD010061256.1:0-37087 GCA_036023655.1 Nannoperca australis | reverse complement strand
ACCCTCTATTTTCTACTGTTTATTATTCTTTTTTCAATAACTTTATTGAACATTGTAACTGTATCAAAAAGCAATTTCCCTTCTGGGATTAATAAAGTATTTCTGATTCTGATTCTGATTCTAACAAACGCTCTCCTCCGCTTTACTGCAGACACTTTGTTGTCTTGTTAATTAGCTGCTTCGACAGAGATGATGGAAAGCTCTTAGAAAGTGTGTTGCTCCAATGCTCCCCCAGCTCCGAGAGGCAGTCTGTTCCCGCCAAGTCTGAACGACATGCTGTGATTTTACCGGCTGAATCTGTCCAGCTGCCAATACTGTACATAATATGTAAAAGTATAAATGAGTTGCTTTTTGGAGGCTTTCCTTGGTTTTGGTACACAAGCCCACACTCTGGCACCCCACTGTGATCAGTAACTGAGACTGATACCTTTGTGATGTAGCAGCAAGCTGAAAGTGAGTATTGATTAGGGGTTGGTTGAAGGAGAACAGAGAAAACTAATTAGCCCTCTGGAGGTGTCATGGGTCTCACATGTCACGTTGGACTGACACCCCTGTCTTTCACCTGCCTACACACCCACATGGATCCACATGCAACAGTTTCTGCTTCAGTGTCAGTGCATTTGGGTCCTCGATCGTATTGCCTCACACACACACAACCGTGACAAAGTGTGTGGGAAAATACTGTCGAAACTATATTTACATAGTCTCGTTGCTGTGATACAAACAACACCTTAAAGGAAAATCCCGCCAAAACAATAGGATATGAACTGAATTCTATCTTACAATGTTGAGAATCACAAGCTATATCAGCACAAATGCTTTGGGAAAAGGGTCATCGATCATTTGGTGTGAGGTCTGTTGTTTACGACGATTATACCATGGTTTTGTGATTTACTTCACAATGATCTATTGATCTCTAAAACCCTACAAGACATGTCCATAAATAAAGAATCTGTTACATTTGGTCACGTTTGAAATGAGTCATGAACGGCGAAGCGTATGACGCACCTATCAAGTAAAAAAACATTCTTTATTTTTGAATGATCAGGTTCCCAGGACCGAAGAATCCTGCTAATTATTTAGTGAGTAGATGAAAACTGTATAGAGATGTACCCTTTCACTGTTTATCTGCAGCAACATGAAGCTGATGGCTTGTGACACCACAGCTTAAGTCTTCATCACTGGCTCTAATGAAGCTGTTCATTCAACATCAGGCCTTATCAGCTTTATGTAGGCGAATTAAACCAGAACCGTGGCTGAGGAGGGAAATTATTCCAGGGCTTTATTAGAAATAAACATAGCAGTTTATGTTGCGACTGACCACTGTATTGTGTATTGTTGAGTCAGAGTTCATTTATTTTCTTAAATGAGTCACAATGTTCTTAATTACTTGCATAGTTTGAAACCACCGTGTTGTGTGTACTACTATGGCTCACACATTGCATATTGATCAGTGGAGAACACCCAGTTATCTATATGTGCATGCATTTGCTTTAGCGTAGAATAGAATAGAATAGAATTGCTATGACATTTGGTACATTCATTGCCACAAGAATAATTGTAATAAGTATTGATGATCCCAAACCTTTCATATAAAAATGACTAACTCGGACTGATTGAAATCGTGGACACTTGGTCAGTTCGAGCTAGAGAAGTTGGTATTGTCCACTTGTGTGGATAACACTCAAATTTAATTTTCTGTGTTCTACAAAATACTTCTGTATGTGCAAAACATTTTTTTTCCATGCTCAAAGTGTACCATTTAGAATTGAGACAAACATAATGCCATACAATTGAGACAGAGCTCTCTGTACTTAAGTTTGACTTCCAGGGTTGTGTAGTTTCTTTGAAAAAACTCAAGCAAAATTGTTTTTGTACACAGGGGAACGTGGGAGGAAACTGAGGGGGTCTTGCTGCTTGAACAAGTTATCTCAATCTACACACATACTTACACAAGCATACGATTCACACACTTGCTTTGCTTTATTGCAATCTGCCAAATACAACTGATAGTAATCAGAAGTGGCAGAAAACGGTCTGTTTTTACTCCTGTGCTGATTCTGTCGCTAATAACTGCATTATTGTTCCTTTTATCTTAATATTTGACATGTTTCATAGTGTGAATGCACATTACAGTATCAGTTGACCCTCATTATTTTGACATGTGACTGAATGAAACAACTGACTGCCAAACAGCTACATGTAATGACGGCTAGGGAGTGAAATCAAAGGACAGAACACTAAGCTGAGAATATACAGTGTTTACTTTGATAAGACAGAGACAGAGGGAAAGAGAGGTAACAAGCATCCTACCTGCAGCTGTTTTAACTGGAACAGACTAGAGAGACAGGAGGTTATATCAGAGATAAACAACACTTAACACCCACACACTCGCTTAAAGGTACATCAGTTGTTGACTCGGAAACACACACCTCCACAAAAACACACAGTGCACATGCACACACATAGAAATGCATAAATGAACACAAACATATGAACAACTAGAACTCTTTCCCACTTAAAAGCACACTTCTGCACATAGTTTTTTGGTCTCTCTCCTCACACAGATAATGTATTCACACATTAATATATGCATACAGTACTTCACACCTTCTGTCTGTCGCCTCTCTCTCACACACATAAACACTGAATGTTCTTTTGAGGCTGTAGTTGCAGCCTGTTGTGTTACTTTAACCACTGAGTGTAGATGAAGCTGCTACACGAAACAAGCGTCTGAGTAATCAAACACTACTGGAATTGTTATTCATCATGTTAATAGTAGTGAGTGCTAAGATGTTGCAACTTGGTTATGGATGGTGATCCTGTTGAGTTGAACAGAATTACATTAAGCAGAGGATGCTTTTGATTCATCGACCTCTGGGTCATGAGCCTTGTCATAAGAACCTGAGCGCTGTCATTCTGAAAATGTTGCATTGAGGAGGTGCACAATGACAACCGGGGATTCAACTAGTTTACGTTCAGTTTAGAGATGACAAAATGAAGCAATAGTACCAGAGAACTTAACCCGTCATTGACAACGTTACCTAAACAGCATCAAACATCATTGAAATGCACACCTGCAGAGAAACAGGAGCCTAAACATCCGACCACTCAGCCACACCACCTTTAAAGAGGATTGGACCAATTCTATGCTAACAGCTCTTTCATTTCCTTTAATGCCTATAATTAATAGAAGCATGTATTTTTGACGCTGATCAAAAATATTGCAAGGAGTTTTATTAAAAACCAAAGATGCATCACCAGAAGTTACGGGAAAGAAGCATTTAGCTTCATGGGATGAGACTGTGCTATCCACAGCACAAAGGAGAGATACTTACTTACTTAGGAATTATGCCACTGAGTGCTAATTCATCCCAAAACTTCCACCTTGGTTATGGTTGGAGAAGTTGACAGCATGGACATTTGTGAGAAGTGGAAAAACTTGCATTTAGCAGAGGGTGGATTCAATCCATCAGACATCAACAGGTTATGGCCCCAGCACTCTTCTGCTGGGCCACTCTGCTCTTAAGTTCCCATTTTGGCAATTGCATCAACAATCTATGGTTCACACAAACAACACATTGTCAGAAAGGACATGGGAAGGGCACGCAAACTGAAATGGAGCTGCAAAAGGAGGAACAGATTGTGAATTGCTCCTCTGGGAAACAATGCAGCACAATGTTTCTACGCTCGAGTTGTCATAAATTATTTAATTCCCTTTCATTCTAAAAAAGTAGTTGCAGTAGCAGAGAGCAGTACAATGATGATCTTTTTTTAAATTCACAGATTACTAAATGAGTACCATAACCCTTTATTAGATTTGACCAGACCCTCAGCCTGCTTAAACCTCTAAAATGTCAAAACAGCAACAACATAATATATCAGGTAAAGATGGCAGTGTTGGGATTTGATAACAAGTCTTTTCCAGACTACAATCTGGTAAAAACAGCTACGTATGAATTAGTTTTAATCCATGTCTTTTTTATTGTAAGTTCATTCATTAAGATACTCATCTTTCGGTGTTACAGTTTGCATGCAGGATTAGTAATCCGACTGTACATGAACTCCTCTAACACCGGCTTCCCTAGCCTTTGTATTGACTGTGTTACCTAAGCAGTGAAAAATGGCAGTGGTGGGATTCGAACCCACAGTTCAACAAGAATAAACCAATCAAGATAATGACGATGTACTAAAGTGTAAGTTTGTGTATCTATAGGTTTAACCTGTCATGGGGATTTGAGTGCTTTCTTCGTAAAAACATTGAAACAGTAACACTGAGGTGGAGCATTAAACAATACCATCACATTTGGGTGGGATTTGTACACACAGCTCTGGAGAGAGTTAATCCTTAATGCAGCTCCTTAGACCACACAGCCAGACAGCCTGTGCTGGCAACTTCATAAAAATCAATGTCATCGTGTGCGTGGGATGTTACTATGGCGTCTACAGCTGCATTGTTCTGTTGTGTTTGCCAGCTAGCAGTGTTCTTCTTCCGAGCTGTTTGTTGGTACGTTGCTACATTTCATGTTACTGCCATCAGAGGAACAGCATGAAACGTGGCATGAATGTGTGTCGCACAAGTGATAAAAACATTCCTCCATAGTGCTGCTAGTGGTCAAACAGTCCACAGGATACCTTTAAATGGACCTGCCTATGTTTATTGTGTGTGAGTCCAGAGACGACTTCATTCAAAATTGTGAGGTCTAACTGGTGCTCTTTTAATCCTGCCATCTTATTGTGTCCACCTCCTCTGCAATGGTTTAAAGAGAATCAGTGCATAACTTTCTGTTCTGCACCCTACTCCTGATATTCACACAAACAGGAGTGAACAGAAACGCACATTCATTTGCATTTTCTTTTGCGGAGTTTCAGGAAATTGTTTTAAGATGTCCACTCAATCTGGATGGAAACTTGACTGCTGTTATAATACTCACAGACATTGGTACTTGTGTCACTGCTTTGATGGGTGAGTGATTCATCCATCAAGCGTTTAGTCCCTTCACAACCTTTAATAAAACTCTGATATCTTTGGCACCGAAAGAGCAACTCCATCCTTCAGTTCTGTGCTGAGAGCAGGTGTTTCACCTAAATCTGGACTGTTGCATTACAGTGTAATTTGCAGTATAGGGGTCACACATATTTAGCAATAAAGTCAGTATGCCCACATTATAAAATGAAAGTGATTGATGAGTGCTATAGTTGCACCTTGTGTGTACAACATAACACTTACTGTCACTTCTGATGAAATAACCTTCAGGAGCCACCTAACAAGAGGATGTCATAAAGATGTTGAAAGGAGGGAAAGAAGGTAGGAGGTTTAAATAGACTGAAAGGAGAAGATAGAAGGTTGTGGTGAGAAGGAGGGAGTCGAAATGCTTCCATTTTCAAAAGGTCAAGGGTGATGTCAGTATGGTTGTATTTTTAGTTTGGATAGTTTTAGGGGGAAAAGGAGAAAAGAAAACCAACTTGTGTCGTCCATGTGAACACATAAATACCCTTTATAGCTATAATAGACATCTTAATGGTGCAGGTACAGGTTAAAATGAATCTGAGAATTGATTGTCTCATAATAATTTATACATGTGCTAGCGTACAATGATAATGGTAATATTGTAAGTCAGTCACAAATGTCACATTGACTGCAAAAGAAAATAAAACAGTATTAAATGAATAGATGCAAAATATTGTAATAATCAATATGTATGCCAATAGAATGCTTAAATAATGGGGTGTACCAAAGACAATCACATATTGGACTAAGTACTTCTGTTTACAAGCCCTTGGTAATGGGGATCTTTCCTTCCAGGTTGTGTTCTGCAAATGTGCTTTGTTTCATGTGACGAATAATATAAAAATGGCCTGAACTAGGAAATAAATGAATAAATAAGACACGTGATCCTTTCGGACAAGAACACCTTTGAGCGTGTATTCAGAATACATAGAACCTATGGTTAACATAGACATTGACGGAAGCAGTAATACAATGATAGAATAGATATTACGTGTTGTTAAAAAAACTAATCTAAGTTTTCAGTGCTAGCCTGCTTGTCAAAACAAAATGTTCCTCATGTAAAGTCATCACATAAGTGTCACCAGTGTCACAGGACCTGATACTTCCCAGTATACTGCAGGAACAGAAATAGGCCAAACTGCACTGCCTGTCCTGGCAGACATAAGACAATGATGAATAAATCAGATTGAGATCCGGCACTCTGCACTTGGCAATACGGTCTGCTGCGGTGGCCGATTTACAGAGCCCAGGACGCTAAATCCAACCTGACAAGAGCCGCATCAAACTTTTACAGCCTTGTAAGCGATCCACTGCTGCAATGGGGAGCTGTTTTATTGGACAGATTAAAATTGCATGGTTGATAGTGAAATATATACACACTTACACAAAACCGTGCAGAAAGTCTTCTATCCTCAATTTCATCCTCCACCTTAATTACTGGACTTCCTTATTAGACAATTCCAAGTGAATTTTCCAAATAATTCCCCTTGGGATGGAGTAGTAGTGCAGCCATAATTAACCAGCACTATTTCACCGCTGTGCAGTCAAAAAGTGGGACATCTACCATGGCTGTATCTGCAGCTGGCTCACTGGTTAATTATTCTGCATTATCGGTCTCTCCTGGGAGGAAGAATTCATCATTTTACACTCTCTGTTTCTGCTTTTTTTGGCTCCAATCTGGCAATCAACCTGCCTTAGTTAAAAAGGCAAATTAACTAAAATACCATTTGTATGTGAACTAACTCTAAAGATGTCCAAAATAAGTAATGAGAGATTACTCATGTAAACACATCTCAAGAGGCCTCATAGATATGTTTAGTATGGTCTACAGAAGGAGTAGTTAATCATATGGTGATGTAGTGGAAATGTTCTGGGACCCATTAAATCCAGCCTCTGTAAGAAACACACAGCCTTGAAGCCCCTCATACTTAGATTGCTTTTGCTGCAGACCCGTTGAGTAGTTTACTTTGGCATCTTTACTCTCTTCATATAAAAACAATGGCTCATGCAGCACAAAGCCATCCTGCTGCTGATGAAGTGTAGAGAGCCTTACAGTCAGTTAAAGAAGAACAGTTTGATATGCAAGCTACTTCCCTCTGGGCCAGCGTCACAGCGATACGTTAGGACAGTTACTAGATAAATGCATGTTGAAGGCCTGCGTCAGCTGAGACAGCTCCACACTTCCATTACCACTCGTGCCCCGCCCTACAATATGGGAGGGCTTACATTACAAAATGCTTCCATATTTCATCTACAGACCATCTGCTAGTCAAGATTTGAGGAATAAACCAAGATTTGACTAATCTAGGGGATATTCTTTTAAGAGCAGATGCATTTGCACCTCCTCCTCCGGGCAGCTCCCCCTGGTGAAACTGTGCCAATTCCAAAGCAGTGATTAAGGTAGATTCTTCTCTTAATCTCCATTCAGGGAGGAAGATGAAAGTCTGGGGCTGAATAACCTGTAATACTCAATTCCCTTTATTAAAGTGCCCATGTGGCTTCTACTTTGTTGGAAAGTCAAAAACATAATTCAGGATATATCTTACAGAATCTAATAATATCAAAAGCTTTGATACAAGATCTCCAGCCGCGAGACACTTTAAAACACAGTCTCTTTATGGTTCAATTAAGGGTTTACAGACATGAGTTAAACACCTTAGAAGGGAATGGAAATGCATTGAGGAAAAAACAGGCCTCCTGGATGAGACAGTACTGGAGACAGCAAGCCCACAGGAAAGACTACCTTTTTACAGGTTACTATAATAGCATTCATGCCTCAGAACATGGTCTATTTCATGGCATGGTGATGACTTGTTGATGTGTCCAAAGCGGAAGGAGGTTGATGCTGCAACATAAGTTCATGCTGCATCTGTAATAAAGAAAAGAAAAAATCCCCACACACATGAACCGTTCAACCCTTTGCCCCATCAGGGAGCTCTTTGCAGGGACTTCTCATGAAAGAAAATCACATTCAGAGTAAAGTTGATGATGAAACATTGAATGTGTTCATGAAATCCTTTTAAGGCTTGTGCTAGGTGTCAGTTAGAGCAAATGGTTATTACGTCTGACAAAACAATACGTTTTGCTACTTGTAGCCAGCTAAAAAGCACATGTTCAGAGGGCTCAAACTATTTTTCACAAAGTGACCGGTCACCACAGAAAAGCTTAAAACTACTTGTTGTAATTAGAGTGTCTCAATTCAGGGGCCACATCTGATGACACATCAAATCAGAAGGTCATGTCCCGGTCAGTAATCCTGCCAGGCTGCAAACCGAACGTTTGGGGATGCCATATTTTCTAGGATGAGGGAAGGTTTTACTAATATTAAACCTCCATGCAAGAGTAATTATTGACCTTGTTTGTAGTTGAAGGTGTCAAGAGTTTTACCGACATCTCTTTTATGGTCTATGGGGGAAATGCTTTGTTGGTGTTTCAGCTGCGTGTGCCATCCGTCACGTTCGTCTGATGGAACAGATGCTTCTGTTTTCATCAATATAGCTTAATATGAAATAATTGATACGTGTATCTTTAAACTACTTTGGTTTTGCTGTCATATGTCACATCTGCGATGTGTGATAAAGCCATGTGAGATGAATGAAAATGCCAGGATGCAGTGTGTGTTTCAACACTTTCCTGTTGCTTTTATCAGATCAGAGGGGGGGTGTGGTGGAGGCAAACTGCACATGCACTGATACAAAGTAGCTCACATGAAGGCGCATGGCCCCATCTCAGTCTCACAACAGTACACAGCAAAGGATCAGTCGTTTGTCTGGGAAGATGAATCAGATTAGAGCGAACAGGACCTACCTGTGGATCTGGGCTTACTGTTGGCTGCCCCATCTCAATAACTCTAATACACCACAAATATATCAGCCACATATTGCCAGAACATAACATGAGATGATGGATGCTCTTCATCTCACGGGTGGTGTGTATCTCCCTCCCTCCATTAGTGCATTCAGTGGTCTCTGATGGATCAGCACCAGCAGGACCAGCTCCCATGATGTTTCTGTCATTAGCAGAATGTCTGACTTAGGTGTGATCAGTGATGCTTTCTGGGTATTAGTGCAGTCTAGGTCGACCTTCAACTTCCAGACTTGCACTGTTCAGGCAAGGCCAGCTGCTGCTCTCGGCTGGGGTTGCGTCTTCACTGCTGTCTTGACAGAAGCTACGAGGTGCCTTGCTCGGGGGGGGGGGGTCTGCTTTCAGCAGTTGTCATGGTGTGACCCCTTGGCAATAAAATGGCAGTCTTAATAAGTCACTTCAAATGAAATCCTGTGTCATCTTATGCTCATTCTGTTGCATTTTATCATACGTTTTTTTAAAGATTGGGGTGAAATATCTACATCTGTAGTAGAAGGTAGCCCTCGATGAAGCAGGGTGTTCCTGAAAAACAGCAAGCATCCTCAGCTGATAACAATGTTATATAAAAAAAACACTGTGACCCACAGAGAATAATCACCCAACTCTGCAGTTCTGCTTCACTCGATGTAGCACGTTAGCTTCTTTTAGCTCAGTCTTCTGAGATAATAAACCTCTGATAGCTTTTATCAGAAACAGCTCCTAGAGCTGTGGAGTAGGATGTTCTTTCTTCATATGTGTGACATAATTGAGTGACCCTTTCAATTTACATAGAGTGATTAGATGTATTGTTCATATTATAAATATTGATTAATGCAAGCTTACAGCTCAGCTAAACAATGGCTTGAATAACAATGTGTAATGTGAAAGGGGTCACTTGTTGTGAAGAACCCAAAAAGAGACTTCCTTTACGGAGCCTGTTAGTATTTTTCAGCTCATTGTTTTGGATTTACAGTCCAGTAAAGTTTGCCATTTTGGTTTAGTCTCACTGGTCTCATCGATCTAATTTACAGCTGCAGCAGACCAGTGTTATCAGCCCTGATTAACTAACTGAACACAACCTGCTCAGCACTGCATAACACACAACTCAGTGGAGGATTTAGCTGCTAAAGAACCAGATGTTGTTTCTCAAGAGATAAAAAGTACCTGTAATTGAAAATGTGTGTGTGCAGGCACTTTAAGACAAGATGATATCCAATCCAATCCCCTCTCAGGCATTATTTTTATATTAGATTCAGACATTGTTTAAACTAGCTAATGTACTTTATGATGACTCCCCAGAAACACAGTAATTCTGGTGAGACAATAGCAAGTATGAGCATTGTCTTGTTATTTACACCAAGCCAAGAGTGTTTAGTTGCTTCGAGATCTTTTGAACATCTTTTCAAAAGATGTTCATTCCTCTAGTGTTTTCGATAAAAGAACAGGGAAGCTTTGAAAAGCTCTTACCAACTTGTTGGGGATAAGAAGGCTAAAAAAATTCAGTGGTGGCAAACTTTTGACAAGCTTGTCGATATTTGCTTTTTAAGGACTCACACATCTTGTAAGTTTCCCTGGTTGTAGAAGTCATGCAATAAATGGGTTTACAGTGATTTTTTGGGGGAACACGCTCCTGCTATTTATCAGCATCCTACTGTTGTCTAACCCATCACTCAAGCTCTGCTTTCACCTACCTCTTCCTGGTGAACTGCTGTTGATATTTGCCTTGTAGCACCGTTTTTATGGCTGAGTTTGCTATAATTCCAGGGTGTTCAACACCACACACATGCTCCCACAAAGACACTGAACACAGGCTCCTCATGTCCAATAAAAAACCTGATGAGCTGTAGAGGTCAGCTACACATCCACAAACACTCGCTCGCACTCTACCTCACTCACAGGGCGAATTGGACTGCCTATTCCCATCTTATTTGACCCCATCACTGCAGCTTTCACCCACAAGGCAAACACAATAGACCACCATGACACTGACCATCTATTACAAGAACACTTTACTTTCCTTTGGATGGACATTTAGGTCCCTTAAGGGGTGAATGCCTTGGTTTAGTAAGAGCTTTGTGCTTCTGCCACACCAGACAAAATCCCCTCAAGGCCCATGTTATAGACTCAGTACTGCAACTACTACTGTGATGATGTGTGCAGTGCTTTCTGCTGCTCATTTCTATGAGTCCATCTACCCATGTATGAAACACCCCTCTGTCATCATCTTTCATCATCTCCTCCCTGTCATGGGAGTTTCTTGATTAACAGTATTGAAAAAGACGCTGAGAATATAATTAAATAGGCCTACAGCTGTTTTAGCTAAATGCTAATTTCAGGTAGCATGCTAATAAAGACAGTGCTAACATGCTGATGTTCAGCAGATATAATGTTTTCCATGTGATATAGCATGTTAGCATGCTAATATTTGCAGATTTCTACAAGGTTTTGGACAAAGCAAAATCTTAACCAAATGGTGGCACTAGAGAAAAAGTCCAGATCACTAAAGTTACGAGGATTCACCTTCTGGGCACAATATTTCATAGCAATCCATCCAATAGTTGTTTAGATATTTAAGTCTGGATTAAAGTGCTGGAGTGAGAGTGAAGTTTAAAAAAGTCACACTCAGCAATGTTCTTTGGCCAAATGAATGAATGAAGACTGTGAAGTGTTATTTAAAAACGACGAAACTGCAAAGTCAACCTTTGATTTGTTACACGCTGTATTGAGTGGTGAATTTATGCATTTAGAAAAATGATTATGAAGCGAAAATAGACTTAACATGTTGCGGAGATCAAAAGTTCATGGTGCTCTTTCTGCAGCCAAACACACTTCCAAAGCACAGCTATTCATATGATTTATTTATACATATGATGTCCTAATTGAAACAAATCTACATTAATGTCTGCAAGCACCACTGAGAGACATTTATTCTGATACCACGGTGCAAATGCAGGTTTGACAGAAGAGAAGCTCTGTGATTTAGTGAAAGAGCAGGTGCACGCCTCTGGCTAAGTGTGAGAGTTCAAACATACGATGCTGCTTCTTCCTTGTGTCATTCATCCAGAGTTCCTTTTTCCTTGTCTGAAAGAACAGAAACTTTTTAATTTGACAGTTGTTCAAGTTTATTAATAGCAAGATGAACATATCATTTCATCTTGAACACTTTTCTTATGACTTTCTAGTTTCTTTAACAAGCTTCTATGTTAAATATCTAACATAAGGAAACTTTGGAAGGACAGTTTAGTCTTCTGTGTAAAAGCGAGCTCTGTGTTTCGCCTGTATATCATTACCCTAACATCATGTCATATCTGTACAATTTAAAGGATCCAGTCTGTTAGTCTTATCATTCTCCTAACAACTTTTACCTTCTATCACAAGAGAGCGTAATTTGTGCTATCCATCATTTCTCTAATAGTTTGTGTCAAAACTGGTGGTTATCTCAATTTGGAATTAAAAATCCTCTCTGGGGATTTATCCCTACCGTCAAAGGGATTTGGTGCTTAGAGCGACTGAGGCCAAAGACATTTTTATTATTTTGTCTTAGTCCGATTTTCATTGCAATGATCAAAGCCTCCCCCGGGTGATTAACTGTTAGCCTAGTGTTAGTCAGTGTGTTTGTGACCCTGACTGACCTGTAGTGGAGTCTCCAGATGGTGAGGATGTGAGGAAGTCCACTAAACAGCAAGGGCAGGGTAGAGAATTATTATAATACTTTTTAAATCATACTTAGGCTGTAAATTGTTGCAGTTTATAAGTGGACCTACCTAATATATAGAATTGTTTCTAATGTGCCTAAAGTCCACCCCAGGGGCAGAACTGTTTACTGAGTCTTTATCTTATTTAAGATTAAAAAAAGCTGCAGGTGCAACATTGTAATGTTCTACATGTTTGCATGAGTAATGATTAACACAATTGTCTGCATTTTTACATTTTGTCGGCTATGTAAAAGCAACACATTCTGATTTGGATCATCATCATGCTTAGTTTAATCATCCTGTCTTACTCTGCATGTTTAACCCAGAACCCTACAAACACCACATGCTGTGGTGTACAATTACATTTACATTTAGGCATTTAGCAGACGCTTTTTATCCAAAGCGACTTCAAAACTCTGGGGTCTCCAGACATGGGGTGTGAACCCACGACCCTGGGATTAAGAGACTCATGCTCTACCAACTGAGTCGGTAGGTGAGCTAGCCGGGGGCTTATCTTTAATTTGTATACAATTAAAGAGAAGTAATACTGATCGATCTTTGGCACATTATTTATTGCACTATCAACAGATAATGTTAGATTTACGTCTCACGGTGAATGTGTGAGAGCTGGCAGCCTGTGCAGAATTACTAGCCTGGGAAGTAGACCAATCTGCAAGTTCATGTTCATGGTCCCCCTTCCCTCAGGCCAATCACAACCGTTTATCTAATGTGGAGCGCGTTTGACATGATGACTATACAGAGGAACAGATTCTTTTCTCTAAAAGAACAAACAACTGCACTTAAAGCTGTTGTAAATGAGAAAGATGTGTTTGCTGAACTTCTGACAGGATTCGCTCAGCGCTACGTCAGATACGTCATTGCTCTGATTGGTTGTAGGTCTATCCAGTTGCATCCAGAAGCATTTTGTTTTGCGCCCGTTGATAATATGGAAAATGAACTGAGAGGTTCCAGACAGATTTGCTTTTGCAAACTGGTCTGGCGATGTCAGGCTTCAAAGTTACAGCCCAGTAGTCTACATTCAAGTGTACAGAATAAAAACAGTAAAGTTTTATGTGCTCATATTGGACGGGGGTCACAGGGAGGATCTTCTCTCCTGCAGTTTCCAGCACTTCCCTCAGGGTCTCTTCAGGGCCTACACCTCTTCTCTCAGCTCCTCCGGGAGCTCACACACTCTTCTTTAAGTTGGCATCTCTCAGCTGTTGCCTGCATTCACGTGTTAAGCTCTTTAAACTTGACACGGTCTGCCTCCTGTGAACACACACTCCACTTCAATAGAAACACTTCTCTCTCTTGCCTCCTCTCACTCTCATCTCATCACAGATAAGGTGCTGCTCATGCCTGTTGCTTCTGTGACACACATTGTCATTTGAGGGAAAACAGCACACATGCACACATGCACACAAACACACACACACACACACACACACACACACACACACACACAGAGCCAAGCCTGTGAGTCAGGCTGAGTAAAATGTACGTGTGTGTTGATAAGATAGGCAGTTTTAACATGTCTTTCTGTTTTCAAAGTAATTGGCTTGGTGGAGGTGGGATGTGGGCAGCCTCTGCAACGCTACAGTGAGAAATCTTCACATCTTTATTCAAGACCTCCAGAGAGAGAGAGAGAGTAGAAAAGTCTAAAGAAAAAAAAGAGAAAGAAAAAAAACTGGAACGCCAAAAGTATGTGGACAGACAAACATTTCACAAATATCTGCTGCTCCGACAGCCCTGAGCGTCTGGCTTCCCACCAGATGTTGGAACCTGGCTTCAAAGATTTGCTCCCATTCAGACACAAGAGCATTATTGATCTGAAGCAATAAAACTATTTCTTCATGGATTTGGCCTCGTGCACAGGGACATTGCCCCTTTGAAACAGGAAAGGACATTCAATAAACTGTTGGCACAAAGTAGAAGCACACTATTGTTTTTTTACAGCAACAGTCATTCAGTGTATTTATATTCAGAATCCCATCTCGATGTAGCTGTTGTCATTGTTAGTGACATATCCCTGCACTGGATCCCATAGTAATAACTCATTTTTCTTTCTTTCATTACACTGCTAATGCCTACTGCAGGTAGTTCCCATTAAGAGCCAAAAACACAAGGTGGCTTTTATTGTGAAGCCGACGTATTCGTCACAGAGGTTGTTCATCAGGAATGTTTTTACAAAATAAGACAAAGATCCTTTTCTGCAATTCTTTCATCAGCAGATCAGTTTTAAATCTTGCAGGCAGTAATGAAGAGGAGCAGCCACAGTGAGCTGTTATGAATGAAGAGCTACAGGCGACAGAGCTGCAGCTCCTCAGTAAGATAACCTACTTTGCTGTGCTCTGCTGTTATGTGGGAAACTACTTGCGGTGTGCGCAGCATGAAAACAAGATGCTCAATGCATTATGGGAAACGCGATTATTCTCTGACTTCTTTATTTTGTTTGTTTGGCAGTTTGTTTGGCAGCTCCTTAAACGGGAAGCACAAAGGGACCCAAACCAAAGCATGAACAATACCAGACAAAGAGTACACAGTAATATGCAGGCAGGGTCCTCGCAGATTCTCAAATAGTGGCCAGAGCCTTTATTTACCTCAACTGCAGAGTTTAAGACTTAAGCTGCTGTCAAGGAAACTCAACTCATGCACAGACGTTTCACGTCAAATTCCTCCATTTTCTGGTAGGTCAAACAATGTTTCTTTTAATATGAAACATATACAGGAAGTGATGTTTCGTTGGCAGTAGTTCATCAATTGCAAACACAAACCTCAGAGCAGCAGAGTGGTGATATAACAGAACTGTAAACAAGTAAAGAGCAGGTGATTCCACGGCCTTTAAGTTTTATTTATTATCCAAGCAAAGTAATTACTCCAAAACATGGCTGTTATTTGAATACCGTCTTTTATTTGAGGTTTTATATGTATTTATTATTCTGGCCATGTGGTCTGTCTCTCTATATTATCTTAACAGGATAACAGGAGAGTCAGGTGACACTGACTTTGCAGCATTTCTCATTATCTCCTCATATTGTCGGCATATAGGACTCGTCTTTTATTCCCTTGCTTTCTAACATGCCCTTTCTCTCTTCTCACACTTCCACCTCTGTTTTCTCTCTCCTTTTATTTCACCCCCCTCCCCCATCTCTTTCTGCCGCCCTGATCACGCCATCGTCTCTATCTCTCCCTTGTTTCTATCTTCCCTATATATCTTGGTTGTTTGCCACCTACCAGTGATTCTTCCTTGTTGTGTTGCATGATGAGGTATTTGGACAGATCTGGACACCCTCTCTTAAAAATAAAATGATTGCTGGTGTAAAAGTAACAGCAGGACCTGCACACATGCCCATTAAATTCAACTACAGCTGAGCCTACACTGAACTCAGTTTTGTAGATTGGCTTTTACAAAATAAAGATTTTTTTTTCTTTCTGTCACTGTCACAGTTTGGGAGAGCTAGTCATAATTTCACTCACAAACACACACAGTCAAGAATACGGTAAAAATACATTTAATGGATTTACATAAAATACCTATCAGTCCAAAGAAATACAATAACAACAATAACAGTATTAGAAAGATAGTGCAACATCAAGTGGTTCCAATCGGTTATTCCATATTCATTGCACAAGTCAGATGCTCCTGAACCTGCTTGTGCTGACCTGCTGACCCTCCTGCCAGGAGGACGCTTCCCTCACGCTCTGACGCTTTCACCACAAACCCAGAATCACAAAGGAGAATGTTTCCACAATCCTCCTCTTCCCAACCTGAAATCAGGCAACTGTCCTTTCTGCAAAGGTTACACACACACACACACACACACACACACACACACACACACACTCATGCACGCACACACACACCCTCCACTCCCACAGACTCTAAAGATAAAAACTAATGAAAGGACACTGTGCAGACAAGAGTCTGCAGCTTGTTAGTGCTGTCTCACTCTACATGCAGGAAAAAGCTAAATCACACACAGCTCTCACTCATAACACAAACAACTTTCACTTTAAACACGCGATCAATAATAATCAAACATTCAATATCTCATTTGTAAAATATATTGTTCTCTTATTAGTCCTTCTGACATCAACTTTTTCAGTTGTTTTCATTTTGAAGTAACAATTTTGAATTTGAAGGAATAGATAGACATTTTGGGAAAAATTATTTAGTGCTTTTTTTATTGGAGAGCAGAAGCCAGTAGGTGATTAGCTTAGCTTAGCATTAAGACTGCATGGAAGCACAAGCTTGCAATGGAGAAACACTGTAGTACTGTAGAGTGCTACGCTAATGTGTGAAAATAATGGATATACTTCTGTGACTGTGTATGGCTTTTTATCCACGCAACCGTGAGAGATTTGATGAACTCCGCTGCATTTCAGTGTGCTGCCATTTAGTTGTATACGTGTACGCTTGTATTCCTGGTGTTGCTTTAGACTACAGCAAAGTGATGGATGACAAATGCCTTGAGCTCATGTTGACTTTTTACTGCGGTACTTCACACTGTCACTCCCTCGCCGCACTGTGTCAGGGCACTTTATATTCATTCATGTCAGTCCCTTCCAGCCTGCTGCATGTTGGAAATGTGTGTGTGCGCCTCAGATTTTGTGTATAATTACTTCTTGCCTCCTACCTGCATTTGTGTGTGAGTGTGTGTGTGTGTGTGTGTGTGTGTGTTATTGCCAGAGACAGCTGTTTAACCCCGGAGCAGGCTATTCAGCACTGTAGAAGAGAGCAATGGAGAAATACTGTAGGCCGGAAGAGTAACATCATACCATGGCTTGATCTCAAACCCCAGGAAGCTTTCTTTTTAGTTCAAATCATGTCTGTCTTATTAGGTAGCACATGTTAGCTGCCCTGTTTTACCTTGTTTTGACTGTATGAGCAGAAGCAATACTTTTAACTACTTTTTCAGTAATGTCAGGCTGACGTCACTGCTTTGAGCATGAGTTTATGGGGGGAAATAAATCACAATCCAAAGACCAAAAAAACAAGCAAACTCAGTCTCCCTCTTTTCATTCAGTCAACCACATACATACAAGAATGCTCCATACATACAAGCATATCCCACACGTCTTAATCGGAAATGCAGAATATCCAAACGCACTTTGAGAAGACATGAAAAAGACAGAACCGAAGAAAAGAAAACAAGGACACATGACCATCACTATTCCTCGATGCAGCGTAAGGCTTCAGGGGCCACGTTGTCCTATACGCTTGTATTTCTCCTTTCTCATACTTCCCTCTGACATTGTCCTCTCTCTCCCTCTCTCTCTCTCTCTCTCTCTGGCTTCTGAATAGCAATGCAACACATTAAACAGTCTCGAGAGGGGATACAGCTAACAAGACTCAGCACTCACTGGCTGCCTACCAATAGAGGTTTATAGCATAAGACTGGCTGGAAAGAGAAAGAGAGATTAAAGTGGTATTCAACTAACCCGCTCTGACCCTCTGTTGATTTAAATGAGATAGAGGTAAGAGAATTGTAGACAGAACGAGATAGAATTAGAGGGGGAATGGGAAATAAATAGATAATCAGGCAGGAGAGGGGAAGGGCAGAGATGCCGGCTGATACAGATGTAGGCACTGCAGAGGTCCCATGTTTTATTATGCGGTTGCCTTGGGGCTTATGTGAAAATGTGCAGTTCAGTGTTACATGGTTTTGTATGATATTATTTCTTAGAATTCAGATATATGTAGTTATTTGGGAGGAATAGGGTTAGGAAGTGTGTTGTGCTGGTTTGGTTTATGGCTCATGTTCGGTGGAAGGATAGTGGAATGATTCCTCCAGGGAATGCAAATATTCTGTTCACGTCAAACCTTTGTCCCTGAGAACTTCTTCGGGTTATAGCCAACAACAACCGACTGACTGACGGGTCCGGGATATTGTGAGCAGTGGGACCTGCTTGTAAATCATTAGTGTAGTTTAAAATATAAACTACATGGGAGTGCTTTTTCTTCAAAACGATTTTGCGATGTTGCTTTGTTTCGTATTCTTCCTGCCCTTTACTTGAACTAATCTCAGAGTCTTGAAGAAATCAGAAGAAATTCCGAATTGAAATTGTGTCCAAGTGCAGTACGCTCGAATATGTATAACCTGAGAAATCATGCTGCAGATGTTCACCATGTTTAATCAAATTAAAGCTAATTCCAGTCTGTACATTTCCTCGAATGTACTGCCAAGATATAAACACATTACATAATTTCCTATAAGCTTTAGCAGTAGTGTTTCAAAACAAAGATTTGGAAGCCTCCTGGGCAGTAACAGTTGGCAGCCTCTAATTAGTTAAATTTGGATCCTACTGCCAGTAAAGACTGTATGAGCACAGTCATGGCAAGCATTGTGCAGTGGAGAGGACTGCTAGAGACGCACAGTGGGGGCACAGTAGCCTGAGAGTTGTGGAGGCAGGACCAGAGTCTAGTTGCCCCTGAGCAAGGCACTTAAGCACAAACTACCCCAATGTTAATAGTCACAGGCAAGTTTTGTGAAGTGGAAGTAACAGGTTGTTGGATGGTAAATGGCTGCATTTATATTGAACTTTTATCCAAAGCACCCACCATGCAAGGTGCTGGCCTGACCATCCGGAGCAATTTGGGTATGAGAGGTCAGACCCTCGCTTTGCCTCCTGAGCCACACCTTGAAGCAAACGTCCTCCATAATTATGATTCAAATATATGGAAATGTGAGAATCTACTCAAAATGCAAACGCTAACAAGGCAAGCATTTCCAATCAAGGCTTTAGTCATAAATGAGCAAAACTGAAAACAAACAAGTAAAAAAATGCCACTGAACCACGAGTGGATGTGGAACGGAAATGGAAATTACTCCCACTCACAACATGAAGGGAAAGAAATAAAATAAAACATAAATAGAGGGTGGGGGGGCAGGGGTTGTTTCGCAGGAAGAGAGCTGTGCTGGTGCCATCCTTCTTGTTTCTGCCTGGAGGGATTTAATGCTTCACTTTTCACAGAGTACATAAGATGTGGGGAAGAACAAGGCTCTGGGTTTTTAAACTAAAAGGCTGAAGTGCAGAACAGGCAGAGAGTTCATGGGCAGTGTTTAAACTGTGCTTCAAGAAAAGGTTCTGAGGTAATTTATGCCCCCACATGCACCTGGAGCCTGTGGGGATTGTGGGGTCTAATTTTCACAAAGACAAGTAAGGCAAAGACTACACAGACAGTTCTGCAAGATGTAAGATCATTAAGGTTGTTTGTGTAACCCAGAGCACAAAGGCTGGACACGGGGCAACAGCTAGCCTGGTCTGTCTGAAGGTAACTACATCCTGCTACCAGCACCTCTACAGCGCGCTCTTTAACTCGCCTTGTTTGTTTCATCAAAAACTAAAGTGGAAAAGCAACAATTTGTTATTTTAAAAGGGACTTACATGTGGGACTATTTTTTGGTGGTGAGCAGCGGCAGCGGTGATCTGGCAACCTCACAGTGGCTTCAGGACTTCAACAGCAAACTGTCATTTTTAAATTATATTTTAAAAGTTATGGTAAAGCCTCACCTTCTCCTGGTCACACTGGAATACCTAGCTGGTGTTTTAAGATGTCTACATGTTATACGTGTATATGTTTTAGAAATAGAATGTACGGAGAGAGAAAAAGATTGGTTTCCAAATATGTAATCAAGCTTTTTCCTCCAGTGTTTCTGCTAAACTAAACAACTGTCTGGCCATCTCGAGTAACATACTGGATGGTCCAAAATGAGAGAGTGGTATCAATCTTCTCATCGAAAGCAAACATGCAAACCTCCCAGTCTATTTCTTTATTGAATTCAATAGTAATACTCCTTTTTCAAATAGCAGTGATGCAGAGTAATTTGATTAGAAATGCTTTCCAATCCACAGCACTCCTTCTGACAACATCTGCCTGACACGAAGCTCAAATATGAACATTAAAATACTCCTTCCTCTTCTCACTCGGTCTCACTTACTTTCTCTAATGGACCTGAATAAAATATCACTTTTGAAATTCTACATCCATAAATAACTCCCTCTCTCATTGCCCACACATACTGTATTTCCATCCTCTTTCAGCTTCTCTGTTCCTCTTTGTTTCTTTATTCTTCCCTGTCACTTTCCATTTGTTTCTGGCTCGCTTTCACTTCCTGTCTTCTTTTCTTTTTCCAACTTTTCCTGAATTTCTCTCTGCTTTTCTGTTGTTCTCTATGTCTCCTTCTAGCAGCTAAACCACAATCCTGTTTTTTTATGTGCTTGGCTACCTGTCTAGGTGGAGAAACACTCTGTGTATGTCTGTGTGTGAGTGTGTGTGTGTGTGTGTGTGTGTGCATGTACGTGTGTGTGTACAATATCTTTGTACAAGCTTTGGGGAATGTTTTTTTTTCAGTTCTACAGAAACTGCTCAGGAACACATCACAACATCTTAGTAAAGTAGCTGATTTGTAGCCGACTGCATTGTAACAGCCACCTACTCTCCATCCCAGCCGGGCAGCACCCTGTCAGCCCTTTCAACACTATGCAAACAGATGCTGCACTACTGTCCCGATAGTAAACACAGTCCTCTCAGCAGACACCTTGCTGGTGTGACTCCTCAGCACAACCTGACACCAGACGTTGGGAGTCATGCACAAATCTTTCTTGCTGATGTCGGCAAACTCCTCCAGCTGCAGTGAGGAACTGCTCTAGAATGAGCAGCTTTCTCAAGACAGTAGCTCTGGCCCAATGCTGGACTCACCACCAACATCCACCTGTCAACCTCACAGATCCTCCATCACACACACGGTTTCTCCTCTGCATTCATCAGGTAAAGGCATTCAATTATTATTTTTCATTCTGTCAATATGAAATATCACCAACGTTAAACATTAACACTTGCAGATAGACACATGCATCGGGTTTTAGCTGCTTTGGAAAAAATAGATGTTTGCTGTGAATAACAAGCAAAATGCTAAATGGAAACATGAAAGTTACAAAGAACATGAGAAGACAACAAGAATCTCAAAAATAAGTCAGAGAAACATCTAGTGTTCATGAACAGTGCTGAGATTCTCTGAGAGTTGAGAGGAATAAGGACAGAAAATCAAGAGTCATGCACTGACACAAAGGCCTCGTTATCTAGACTAGATAGGAGCAGAGAACTGGAGATATCTGCCAGCTGACGAGTGCTGCGGTACCTGGTGAGAGGAGAGGCGACCATCACCAACCTGTGCGATCACCTACAGAACTGGATGCATCGCGGTAATCAGAGGATTTCATCATTGTACAGTTCCTACACTACAAGGAAGGAAGGGGTTCTACAACAAACGTGGGTGCAGAAACAAGTTACACTGCGAGGAAATGGCACATACTTTGACCAAGATTATTCTCCAGAGGGACAGGAGAAAAAAGAGCGTGTTTGTGGGGGGGGTACAGCAGCTGAGAGAAGGGCATACAGGTCAGCTGGCGCTTCCCAGAGCAGAAGAACAAGAGGACCATGAGGTGGGAAGTAAAAAAAGTCATGAAAATAATACTTTATGTCAAGTAGGTGTGGTTAGCTACAATACTAAAGGAATTAAACAGTTTTAGCTCATTTGAAAACGTCGTTATTACAGGAACCCTGCTTGAATGATGCTGAGCAAAAGAAATTAGAAAGAGAATGGGTAGCAGGTGTTCTATGCATTTTGTCCAATTGGCAGAGCGACAATTTTGATTAGTCGGTACATCGGTTTCACACTACAGAAGGAAGTTAAGGACAAAAAGGGCAGACATATAGCAGTCATGGGGACAATGGGGGCAATTGATCTGACCATAATGAATATTTATGCCCCAAATGAGGATAATCCTATTATTTTAAGGGCATACCATCCATATTGGCAAGGGAAGCGGAAAAAGTACCATAATTCTAGGATGGAGACTTTAGCTGTGCCTTAAATATGAAACAGTAAACAGTAAACCAACAAGACTGCTGAAAACATCTCATGCTGTCCTTGCCTCAGGCAATATGCAAACTCATTCAAACTACCCTAATCATCAGTTTCCCCCTCCTTGATGCCCAAGGTCTTTCCTGATTGTGTTACGTGTAAAAACACAAACATATTCCAAGTACTAATCCACAATTTGAATGCAGATGCTGCTTCATTCCAACTGAGCGGTCTCGGAAATGTAACAGTACATGACTGCTTGAAAGGGGATCTCTGGAAGGAGAAGAAACTGCAGCAAAAAGTGATTCGCTTTTTGGCTTTTATACTTCTGTTAGTGACTAAGAAAAGGAAACTTGCTAACTCTGAAAAAAACATGTGCATTACAGGATAATCAAGTGACAGTGAGACAGGCAGCTCTGACTGTTCCATGCACAGTTAGAGGTCCATGCTTACACGGTGTATATTCTATCATCTGAATTCTATTCATTTTCCAGAAATGTTTTTCTTTGAATTTCACAAAACGCACGTAGTGCTAATGTATTTTCTCTTTTATTGAGAGCACAACTAGTTCTGTGATGTGTTTAGCCAGTGAAAACAGCTAGCCTTCAGATGGCATTAGAGTTTCTGAAATGCTCCTTGCTGAGCTAAGCTAGCTAGCTAGTCTTTCTGGTGAGTTAGGATAACCTATAGCAGTTTCAGTTTAGCAAAGCAAGAACTAGCTTTACTTATTTTTGAGGCAACTATTTCAGCATTGAGACAGTTTAATAAACATGTTTAATAATTATTTTATTCTGTGTTTTTATTCATTTAATATAATGTTAAGAATAATTTCCACGCAAAGTCCTTAACTGTCTGCAAGTGTCGGGGATGTGGGCTTATCCAGGCCAGTGTGGTATCCATACATTCCTGTCTGCCACCATGGCCACGGTGTGTGTGTGTGTGTGTGTGTGTGTGTGCGTATATTAGTCTGTATGTGTGTGTGTGTGTGAGTCTGTGTCGGTGTGTGTGCACTGTGAGAAAGCCATCATCGTTCGCAATACAAACCAATCTCACCCAATAAGGCAGCGGCGAGTGAGATGAAGCGTTCAGAAAACGTTGAACACACAAACACTCACTTTCACTCGCTCTCTTTGACACACAAACTGTCGCACACAAACAGACTCTTCAAGGTCACAATGTAAAGGGAAGCAATGAGCTGTTTCACTGTGCCATCTGTCTGCCTTCTACGCACACACGTCTCTCTTTCTGTTGCTCTCTGCATCTCTTTCTCGTGTTTGCATGCAGCTCTGGCTGCCGGTGGATATCGTACTTTTCATATCGTCTTTCTCTTTTTTATGCCGTTGATTTCTGTCTTTTTGCTTTGTCTCAGTGTTAATTGATCAGCAGGAAGCCAGCAGGTCTTCTTTCCAGCAGACATTTTGACTCGTCACAGCAGGGAAGACACTAACGGTGGCTCTGTTCTATTCAAGTGTCCCAGTAAGTCGTGACAGTGTGATGGTGATCCAACACACACAATACCAGAACCCTGAAACAGACGCAGCTTTGTTGAATTATGCTGTCGTTCATTTGTATGAGTTACACCTGAGCTTTTCCTACTGTGACATGTCAAAAGGCCTTTCTTAAAAAAGACCTATTGAGCGTACTTTACTTTCAGACACTTGGTGGACGACCTCGGAGCAGCTGGCAGTGTTTTCTAGAAAAAACGAACTTCTGTTTGAATGTGCAGACGGATATTATCTTTAAAGGTCTGCTCAAAGTCAGAATTGACTTTCAAGCACACAAGGCCCAAGTTTCAAGAAGTGATCTAGTCTTGTCTTGGGACACCTTGAATATATCACATACAACACATTTTTCCTGCATTATAAGTACTTTTACTTTTGATACTTATTTTATTGTGCTACAAATTTGTATTTTTATTCAAAAGCCATTTTAATGCAGGACTTTTACTTGTGATGGACTGTTGCTTTCTGGTAGTATTGTTACTTTTGCTTGAGTAAAGTTTGTGAACACACGCCTATGCAGGTGTAATGTTAACTACCCTCCACACTTCTCCCTCTAGCTCTGATTGTCGTCAGTACCATCATTGTGAAACAGTAAGTGTTTGTACAGACATGTTTGCTTCATATTTGTAGTTGTTTCCACTTAGCTAACTACCAGTGTCTTAACTCTACTTATATATTCAACTTTGTGGATCTAAAGCAGGAGAGCTGCGCTTGTTCCCCGACTTTGTCCTTAAAGCGGTGATTCCTCCCAGGCAACATAAATACCACCAAGCCTCCGAAGATGTGCTGTCTGAAAGGTTAAGGTCAGAGTGCAAAGCATTAGCCCTACCAAACTGTATGACAGCTGAGGACTCAGGTGTTGGCTTGACGATAAAGTGAAGCTCCAGCTGGGTAATTTTCTCTTACAGTATTATATCCAAGACAAAGAGTACAAACTGTGTTCTATTACTAAATGTCTGGCATTGCAAGCACACAAACGCACAACTATCATGTTGATTTATACTTATACATAACTGTACACTATGTGGGTAGTGAAGGGCACACATTCTCATTCAAGCATGCACAAGGCCTGGCCTTGCTCCTGGTTCTTATCTGTTTTCTTTCTTTTTCTCTCCGCATCCAGACAATTTATCGCTTCTCCCAGTGCCCACAGCCAATAATTGCACATTAAATGTCGACACAGTGATTTGCTGAGTGGGTGTGTGTGTGCGTTTTGTGTGTGTGTATAGATGTAGCTGGAAAAGCTATGTACATATCTGAATTCAGTGAGTGCTTGTACTTTATGGTGCATATTGCTTTGTGAGGGTTGTATGTAGTGTGTACAGGCATGCATTGCAGGCTTGTTCACCAACAGTTTACCGCAGGATTACAGATTATGTGGGTGAAAAGACATGAAGAGAGAATAAAACGAGTAAATTGGAAAATGTGAGACTGGAAAAAGAGAAACAGAGCAAGTGGACAGCAGGAGAATCAATCAAGTGAATATATTTATGTCCTCCAGCCAAATCAATGCCTGCACAGTTGTGTTGAGGCTCAGTAGCCTCAGCTGAGCTGGTGGGTTGGACACTGTTCATGGATGCAGTCCACAGTTTTGCTCCCGGCGGCCGACGCTCAGAGCTTTAATTTGATTTTTCTCGGTTTTATAGAGTTTTTCTCTGAGTTTCTTTAAAGTTAGTGATTTTCTTGTTTTCTAAACCATAATCTTGTTGGTGCATTGTGTAAAGATTGCTTAAGGGATGTATTCTGAACCTGAGTTCTTGTCACGCCGTCAGCGTTGCCAGGTGCAAAAACCAATTTACCGTACTAATTGTGAGTCCACCAGGTCAATCAGCTCCATATCATTTTACTATTAGTAAAAATAATTAAAGATTACATTTTGAAATCCTCGAACCTTCAGGGATCTCTTTTTTTTTTTTTTATATTACACATACAATGGTAATGTACACCTGGCAACACTGTCAGCTGGACGTATTCATAAAGAACTGAAAACACACACAAAAGGTTTCCTCTGATTAAATAAAGAAATGTTTACGTCACACAGAGAATAAAAAGGCACTTATGGAAAAAACATCAAGACAGAAAGTGACAGAATAGAGTGCTCCACCCTCCACTCCGTTCTAATGCTGCTGAGCATGTTGTACTGTTCATCATAGACACTGGAAGAGCTTCAAGGAACACACACACACACACGCATGCCAGAGACTACCACAGCCACACTGTTTGGGGCCCTATAGAGAATTGATACCCACAATAAAAAGCTAATCATCTAATAAAACAACAACCCAACACATGATTTATTTCTTCAATAAAATTCACCAACACTACAATAAACATCATAAACACAATGTATATAAATAGCTTGCTATGAGCTAGTTGTGCTGCTGATATACAATTTGTTTTTAAATATATTTTTGTCCCATTGAGATTTAGAATATCTTTTTAAGGAGATCTGGCCAAGACTGTGGAGCCCTGGGGTGGCCACAGAGAGAATCATTTGTTCTTATGTTTTCTTTCATTCGTACGCACACGATGCAATTCATTCTCACATCTGGATTAATCTGATGTCAGTATATAGAGCCAGCACAGCAGCCTTGTTTATCAGAGTGTTAAGCGACTGGAAACGAGTTACCTTGTGATTGAATGACTTAGCTGTTTTATTTAGCTGCCGTTGTGAAGCACTTTGTAACGTGGGTTTTATAAAGTTGTCTTGGAAGCCAGGAAAAATAACAGAAGTAGACACGTGAATGCTGTTCTTACTCTGTGTCCTTCTGTCTGCAAACCTGTGGACATGTGAAGGTGTGTACCAGATGCTATGGAGATACATTTATTGTGTGCACTACACAACAGTGTCACTTTACTAAACCAGCACAGGGAAAGCTTTTCTGTACACATACACGTGCACGCGTCTCGATGGGCGTTAGCATTGTAACATATTTACACTAGCTAAATGTCAAGCAGCATTGCTTTTACATGTTTATATATGCAGTGAGTCTAACAGTTACAGGTTTGACAGATTGCTCATCCATCTACACACTATTTATTATTGTATTTGATCATATCTAGATAAAGGGCTGAAGGCATCTCAGTGCCACGGTGAAACTGTGCCTCAGGTTTGTCTCTCAGTTTAGACCTGCCAAGACTCAAGTGAATCATTACCATCCACAAATCCCAAAATATGAGCATGACAGTGACGCAGATTAGGTTGTTTACTAAAGGGGCTTTCATACCGCCACGCGTTAACTCGTCGCCTCCAGTCATTTCAATGAGGGCGGTAGAGGGGAAGTGGTTTCCCTCACCGCGGCAGGGCTATGAAGCGGTTGCCGCCCACATGTCGCCCAAAGTTCACCGTGCTAATCTTCTGGCTGCACCCACCTGGCATTGGCCACGGACGACGCAATTTACCTTTTCGCCAAATTGAAAAATACGAAAGGAAGCCCTTGAAGGCATGTAGTTCTCGAGAGAGCTCCCCGCGGGCCGTTCTTCTTGGGGAGTCCCCAGAACCGTTATTCTTTGGGTATGGAAATGGATATTAATGTGGACCGAGCACAGACAGGCCCAGAGGAGCGGCATTGGACCCGTCTATGCCTGCGTCAAACAATGTAGGAAAAGGTGGACTGCGAAAGATAAGATGAAGGTTATAGACTTTTCTAGTGGGGACGGCTGTTTGCCTGTTTGTGTTTGTGTGCAACATCTCAAACACTGTAGGCTTTGTGTTAAGTACACCACTGCGGCCTGGCATTTCGAAATGTAAACCGGTTGGCCTCAGATTTGTGCTGCAGTTCCAGCTTGAGCCAGCAGGGGGCTACATCATTTGTTCCAGAACGCAGAACACATGTTTTCATCAATTAATACGACAGGGATTGAGCCCAGCAGGTGTCATGGAGGAAAAAACTACTGATTATTACTTCAATTATTGATAAAGGTCCTGTAGCAGGGACTGCAGTCACCGGTTGTGTCACTGCTCCGCTCTGTGTGGGAGGAACACCCCGAGTGCTGGCAGCCTTCACAGACCCAATTCATTCCTTGGATCATTGGATTTTGCCCATTAAACAATGTTGTGCTTTTTTTGCAGTCTCAAGTGTTAAAATATTAATATTTTGACAAAATCCACTTTCTATTTTTTTCTGGAGCTTTGAAACCATATCACACGGCCTACATCAGAATATTGAGTTTCCTCATGATTTTTTAAATGGATCTGTTGCAATGTGAGTTTCGTGTGCACACATATATAATACAAGAACATGGATTTGTAATCTTCCCCATGACATCTTCGCGGCTCAATACAAAAGAATGAGAAAGCCAAGAAATAGAATTGTTGAATCCAGCTTTCTCTTCCTTTCTTGATCGAGTATTGGCTTTGTTCTGTTTATGTCATTCTTAAACGTCAGTTGCTCTCTTCCACTTGTCACGTTAGTGTAATTAGTCAACATAGGATCTATGATCTTCCTCTCTGTTGCAGCCTCAGTATGAGTAAGAGACAGGTGTGTTCTGTATAAAAGTCACGCCTGGTGAGGCTTTGAACTTCACTTTGAGTGTGAATGCTGTGTTATGTTGCAATAGTCCTTAAAGGTGTTGTCAGCTGGAAAGCGGCGTGGAGGACCTAACAGTATGACAGAACTACACAACACTCGACTCTACACACAGATGGTGGCTCTTTGCTAATGTGCTCACACACACCGATACAGCAGTCCTCGAGGGAAAGAATGTAAGTAAATTTGCTTCATGAAACAGATGGTTTAGACGCCTTTTCTCTCTTTTTCTGCATATCCGTCTTCCTGCCTCTCTCTATCACTTTCTTATTCTCTCAATCATTTCCATCTTTTCATCGCTTTCTCTTTTGCACACCGTTACTTCCCCTCACTCCCCAAACAGCAGATTATCTGACATCGTTATCGAATGATTTTCTTTCCATTAGAGAGAGAACTAAATGGAGCTCCAGGATATTTGTTTTCAAAAGGCATCACTTCCACACCTCAGGGAGGAAGAAAAAAAACAAAAGGAGGAAAGGATGAAGGTGGAGAGTGAGAGAGAGAAAGAGGAAGCACAGGAACAATGAAGCAGGATGACGATGCTGATCTTCTTCGGAGAGAAGCGTGCAGGCCTCTGAGATATCTGTTACAGGATACAGGAGGAACAATTAGGGATGAAGGGAGGAGCGGGAGAGGGAACAGGGAGAATAAGGGTTACCCTGATGCATGCTTCAAAGTCATTGTGAAACAGTGCATGCTGGCTCACAGACATGACTTGCTGTGACACTAGATGCACTAACAAAGGCCTGTTGCGAGTTTTAAGGAATGTAAATACATGTTTTTAACGTTGTTACTAGACGAGGTCTGAAACAATCACCTCACTCTTTAAATGCATTGTTTTAGCAGAATGATGCTGTTTCCCTAAAGCTTATACTTAAAATCTAAGATAATCAATAAATATATATTTGATCTTTATTATAGGCGAGGCCAGGCGCCTCCACTATAAAGCAGTTAATCTGTGGCCTGTTAGAGCTATCAAGGTTTAATCAATGTTTCAGCAATCGATTAATACTGAAACTGTTGGTTGGGACCCAAATGTCTCTGTTACAGCCTGCACAGTAGTAAAGCAATTCCTGCAAACTTGATATCTTTAATGGTTGATTTGTTTCTTTAGAAGTTCACTAAACCTGTTGATTTGCTTCCAGTCAACAGAAAGAAATTTACCTAATTTGAAGTTTATTTTGTGACATTTTAAATGTTTCTAAGTTACTTGATAGTTGAATGGAAATTAAATTGGGAAAACAGACAGAAAAAAAATAGGAAGTAAATGAAAGATTAGAGACCGAGTGAGGATAGAACTGAAACACACACTCATGCCTAAACACACACACACACACACACACGATTTTACATGCTCATGTTCTCTGAAACGAGGATTTATAAGAGGGCAATATCCTCCTCTTTGCCCTGCCTTGCATTTCATCTCGCTTCACTGAGCTGGATTTATAACTCCAGTACAAACTTGCAATAAAAGAAATATTACACTCTGTCTAACGAAGGAGGAGAGAGAGTTGTAGCCTGTTTCTGCCAGCTTCAGTGAGGCTGATTTACAGCTCTAATACAGCTGTAATGCAATACAATCTAGGGGCTGTGGAAGGTGTCTCTTTGATGGTTTCGCTGATGCCATCACAGACTTCATCCCTGGAGAGAGACAAAGAGCTCCACTGAAGTGATGGTCTGGGACCTTTGGGGGTCCTTGAGTGTGTTCTTAGACCAGCTGATTAAGGATCACCGCTTCTGTGGATTACTGTTGTGTTCTTTTGTGTAATTGCGTGCAGCACAACATTGTGTAGTAAAGGACTAAATCTGGGCCAGTAATTTTGATTATTTCATAAAAATAAGTTATAGAATCAACTAAGAGGGGCTGAAAATCATGAAGTGACAGCATAACAAAGAAGGCAGAGGACCTAGCTCAATCATGTCGCCTTAAAGTACACTTTCTATACACAATGTTCACGTGATTGGCAGTGAAAAATCACCACTTGCAGTACAAAAGTGAGGTTTGACATTTCCCACTTCCACATAGCACACAAGGAGGAAATGTTACCTGTGTTTTTTTAATAGATCCTCTGTTCTGCGTTCACAGTACTATGTGGAAGTGCGAAATGTCAAACTTTAAAGTGTGGCTGTGGAACTGCACGATCTTGCATGTTGTACTGCTTTTTTACCGCATGCGGTCTAAACTCAAAGCACTGGAATCACAGTTGAAGCTTCAGTGGTCTGCCATCATGTCAACATGCTAGCACGATAGTTTGAACATGTTAGCAGCGTGACTCGAGGAATGGCGATATCTATCTGTCCACCACTTTCGCCACGACTGAACAAAGTAACAGCAGCCTTGTATAAAACGTGTGGAGCGTGAATGAAAAGTAGTACAGCTTCTGCTCCTGACTTAGCATAATGACCTGCAAAAAATGAGTTTTGTACATTTGCATTTGTACTCTTTTCACAAGTGGCCCTTACAGTTTTATCAATGACTCGACAGAAAATTAGTTCAGACTGTCAACAATGAAGAGGACACCAGAGGAGATGTAATCTTTCCAAGACAATGAGATGAAATTGTGTATTCTTCTCAGGAAAGGCTTCACTCTTTTGTCTGATGATGGCGCCACCAACGACGTGACTTGAACTTGAATGAACTGACAAGGCCACCCGCTGTCTGAATTGGGGTTATGAGGCGTGTACAGACAATACTGATCTGAGGGGATTTTAGATGAATGAATCATCCTGGGTTTCGTGTTAAACATATTAATGACCAGCTGTCAACTACAGCAAAACAAGCCATATCAAATGTGCTGTTTACTCACAAATTCTTGACTTTACTATTATGATGTCTTTCTTAATTTAACATATTGTTGTCTCATTTTGCAATGACATTCTTTAATGTCTTGTCAAAAAAGCACCTCGTCTCCATTTTGTTGGGGCTGCAAAATGACTCAAGCAAACACTGGTGTAAGTGACGCAGTCATATGTTTATATTGTCATGAAGTGGCTCAGGGTTGTCAGTTAAGCTTTAATACAGCTACTTCTCCAGGGACCTCCATGATGGTGCTCAGGTTAGCATTTGGTAAATACAGGTCAAATCAGTCCCTACAGCAGAGAGATAATCACAAACCCCAGGCAGATCATTGGCAGGAGCCAGCCCATTACTGCTGTATGAGGTCCCAGAGAAAGAGGTGAGTGTACTTAACACATCTCCATATGCCCTCTGCTACACTGGCACCTCATATCCTGTCATAGTATAAATATATGACACCTGACTCATTTACATGCATAACAAGTCATCTTATTCCTCTCTGGTACCTTCAACTCATCTTTCACTCCCTGCCTTTTCACTTCACTTCCATCATTCATTTAACCACCGCCCATCCATTTAGTTATCTCCTTCACTCACTCCCCCTCTCTCTATCTATCTTTTTGTCTTTCCATCCGTTCATTTTTACCCATCGGGGCTAATCATTTATCTCCATTTGAGGTGACAGAAAGTTCAACCCTGAAACGTAATCTCTCCTCTGTTCATCCCTCTCCCTCCCTCTATCTGCATTCTCTCAGCCCCTCAACATTTTCACCCCTCTCTCCGTCACTGATATCACTTAGTCTTTGTTCCCATTTACTCCTCTCCGTGTCTCTGTCACTACACAGGTTTCTATCCAAATATCATGCAAATTACAGAAAACAGCAGGAGAAAATGCTAATTAATCCACGTGTTCCATCCACTACATACAAAATATGCACACATAGCTGTTTGTCTAGCTCGGAACAAATATTTCATAACATGATGATTTTCCTCAGTAAAATCCTGCCTGGAAGAAGTACACACTGATGTTGTCTCAAACTCCAACCCTGACTGTGTACTGAGACAGAAGGAAAGGAACAACAGTTTAATGAAATCACTTTTTGTGAGGGAGGACTTGCTTACTGCTGCTACTACGTCACTTCTTCTTCAGGCTTACTTGCGACAGCAGGAAAAGGTGGAGTAAAGTGACCTTTCTACTGATTGGGCACATTTCTTTCTCAAATATGATGCAAAAGTATAAAGATTTAATTTACAATGTGAGCCAGACCACATCTAAATGCTGCTTCTTACACTAAAAAGTGCATGTGGTCTTACCTTGAGCTCTCTCTACTGAGCATACTATACACTGTGAAGACTTTCTTATGTATGTCTTACAGGTTCTGTCCTCTCCTTGTGTTTTGAGCAAATGGGAATACTTTATGGGCTCCATGTTTGTTGTCAATATTTTCAAGGCATAATACACATTTTGAGAGAAAGTTGGCCATTTCATTTTAATATGATGCATGTGTTTTATTACACTTATTGTTAGTTCACCAGTGATTTCTCTGGTGTTCCTTGGCATCTTTCTTTGTCCTATTTGTATGATACAACATAACATTATATGGTTATTGTTGTAACCCTAACCCATGCCTTTGGCTCTTCCCATGTCACATGTTGTGAAGGTATTGGTGCTAATTTAGTCAGTTTGTCAGCAGCTGCGATTTTAAATCATTGCCTGTGCATATATATCCAAGATGTTTGACTTTCTGCACATATGGGTTCATGTTTTTGTGACAACATGATGCCAAAGTGCACAGATGAAGAGTCATGGAATACATTCTGAAGCCTCAGGGTACAGGTGGGTTTATTTGTGTGTGAGTGCTCATTAAAGATTCATGGTTTTATGGGCAAGTAATTTCCAACTAACATGAACCATGTGCTCCTGGAAAGAAGAAGAAGAACGTCACACATCTGGTTAGGAATATATTGGTGGTGATTGATTTACAAGACAAACCCTGTTTCTGAGCAATCACATTGATAAATGATGTAAACACACGTGTTTCTACGTAATGCCTAACAACTATTGCATCAAGTGTCCATACCTGTTTAAGGCTGTCGTTCAAAAATAGTACTTTTATTGAACAGGTTCATTTCCAATTAGACTCACTTAAACATTCTGAAATGCTTCAGGCTAAAAGTAGCTATGCTAATAAAAATGTCTATGTGCAAGAGAACGAGTAATTGTGTGCGTGTGTGTCTGTGTGTGTGTGTGTGTGTGTGTGTGGACCTGACTTGTCTGTTGGGTGTGAGCATCCAGGCAGGATATTGGATATGATGATGGTATATTGGTTCCTAATCCTCAAGGAAATTTAATGCATCTGGTGGTGAGTTCACATCCCTCCCATCCACAGAGAACTGCCATCTGAACTGATGACAAGATTAAATGAAACCTACTGTAGGAATTCTGCACTGCAACGAAAAATCATGCGAGAGTTTGAAGCAAGCTCAGTGTCCACTGAACACTGTGAAACCAAATGCTGTAATGTTTTGCCTTAAAATTCCATGAATTTAATAAAGATGAAATTCATGCTTTTAGATGTTATAATTAATGTATTGTAACATATAAAGGCATTTTAATGATTTATATCCGGGGTTTACAGGATTTGTAAGGTGTTAAAAAAAACGTAAAATTCATGAGAAATCATAAATAACCCTCGAATGATCAATTAAGGTGAAACAATTACTTTTATTTTTGTATGGTTTTTGGTCGATCTTACAAACACAAATGAGGGAAGGAAACTAAAGCTCCAGTGTGTAATTGGTGTACTGACATGTTTGTATCTCCTTTTTAATGATGGGGACACTAATGACTCACCATGCGTAGCAAAATGCTTCTTTATTTTGATTGATTTGATGTTGTGTGTTGATTTTTTATAACATCACTGCAGGGTTGTGAGGTCAAATGATATTTACATTAACACTCATCAGATTAACTGCTGTGATTTTAAAAGCGCTGGTACAGGGACAACATGGGTAGAAAATGCAGGGCTATGTGTACAATTATATAACTGTAAATAAATACATTTAATTAAACGTGTACATAATCGTTTGAAGTACAGGCCTAAAATGTATAAAGCAAGATAAATGAAAAGTGAAAGATTGTCAGCTTTTATGTGGAGGTTTTCTGTAGCCTTCATAATATGTATAAATAATACTTTTTGGACACGTTGCCCACTCTTACTTTATATTGTGATGGACTGTCACTTCTTTTGACTGAACACTTAGAATGTTCCTCTGTATGTCAAACTGTTTGACAAATCTTTTCTTAAAAGGACTGACAATGGATGACAGTTTAACAGTTGCAATTACAACCTGTTAAGATGGATTCAAGTCCAGCTTAAGAACGTTCCATCAGTGACTTTGACATGTTTTCTGAGTTACATGAGATCTAATTCACAGAGACTCAGTGTGTGTCCTGTGTGTCAGTTTTGTTTTTGGCTATGCTAGCAGCTTTGCTCTTGACAAAGTGTTGCCCTGTCCATCCATTTAACACCTACTGTAATCTGTATCTTAAAAACAATTGGTTGGATTAACATTCATGGTCCCCAGAAGATGAATCCCAATGACTCAGTGATCCGCTGACACCACACAACACCTGCTGAGAAGACTTGTTCTGCATCCACGTTGGAGTGAGGAAGGCACAGAGCAAGATGTGCCACCTTCCCAAGTCTGGGGAACTGTTCTTTACTTCTTTCTCAGCTCTTCCGTGTACAGTTAGCATCCTGCTAATTTTAGGATGTCATGCTAGCTTGTCAGAATGCTAAAACTCAGCATGTTAACATGCAGTAGTTGATGTTACAAGAAGCAGTTAGTATAGTTAGTTAAATAGTTAATTATATAGTTGTTATTCTTCATATGAACAGAATATTTGTTCCTATAAATCCCTCTGGTCCACTGGATTGCTGATTCAATAACAAGCTACCTTGCAGGCTCATTGACAAGACACTAATCAGAGCTTAGCATGATGCTAATAACATAGGAAGTCCCAAGTGGTAAAGCTAGCAAGAGCTAGCTAGTGAGAGTTAAAACAAACAATATATGCAATTAAAATGATTTCAGAAAGAAAACGCAGCCAAATAGCCCTTATCGTGTAGCCTTACTTAGTAACATCATGAGGGAGCTTTAAAAATAGAAAGTAGAAAAGTTCTTTCCAGCTAACAATTCTGTTTGTTTTCAAGTCTGTAAAGAGACAATAGCTCACTTTAGTCATTTAGTCGATATTTAGTTGCCAGATGCTCATTTGTGTGGTGTTTTATGCTTCATGCTACACAAATCATTTTAGTCCAGAACTATAATGTGTCTTGGCTTTGTGTTTCTGTAGGCGGTGATCTTCTGTCTGACTAAAACTAACCAAAAACATAATTTACAGAATGACAAGTCAACACCCATAAATGTTACACACAAAACAAATGGAAAAATTAGTATATCAAACAATAATGGAACAGTGTATACATCACACAGCACCTTATTAAATCCCATTCATTGTGTAATTTAATGTAAATGAATGCAATTCATGCTCCACCCTGTTAATAACCATAATTACCCATAAATGTTAAATGAAACACCCTTTATAAATGTTGTTGTGTTAATGTATGTAAATGTGCTTGTTTATATGGAAGTATGTAAATGTGCCACAATGCACAACTGCTGCAAACCCTTTAGTATTAATTGCTTCACCTTTCAAATTTGTGGGAATTAAATAACATTTCAAATCACAAGACTTCATGGACAAAGCTGGGTTTGTTCTGATGAGTGGTTAGTTGTTCTCCAAGGACAAACACTCAAAACATTATAATGTTTACTTCTCTAAGATGAATGTCTAAGATGCATCTATCAGTGTGATGAAGACAAAGAGAGTTGGGCTGAAAGATCAAAATACATCACATTTGCAGCACCAAGTTAGTTTTAGGTTAAGTTACATAACTAGGTTACCATAACAAGTTTACAATACAATACCAGTACATCTACTGTATATGTAGATGTACAAAGTGTGTATCATGTCTGTGTGCTCAGATTTGACTCCAGACTTTACTGAGCTGCTGACCGTGTAGCGAAGCGGCCAACTATAATTATACTTCCTGATGCTTTTCGAATGCCACCAAAGTATATTTGCCTTACGTCTCTCTTCTTTCTCCTGTAAGCTCACATGAGAAGCTGAACAGAGTGACCATGCTGAATCAAACCAGTCATGAACTGGCTATCTATCATACTCTTACTGTTAGAAACCACACTACATGTATTTTTATGGAACATTTCACAGAAATATTTAAGAAGGTTTTTCCACTGATTACATAATGTATATGTCCTGTATTACTACTTACTAGTATAACTACTGATGCAAAATAAGGTCTCCTTTGTCCCCATGTCTTCCTGGGGCAGCACACACACAGCAGCTGCACAACAGGCCTTCAAAATCTGTCGATGTAAGATTCACCAGGATGTATCCACAGCTGACTGAGCACTTCATCCATGCTAATTCCTGCCAGCCACTCCACGTTAATGTGTGCTCACACAACCACATACACACACATATGCTGAATTAATTCAAGGATCACACGCCGGCCTCCTTAAGGCATAAAGTTGTCACATAAATAAATCCATGCAAGTGACTGTATCATGTTCCGTCCAATTAAACAGCCACTGTGAAAGACACGTGGGTAATGTTAGTCTTACTGACATTGTATAGGTCTTAAGACACGTGTGCCCAAAGCTACACACACACACACACACACACACACACACACACACACACACACACACACACACACACACACACACACACACACACACACACACACACAC
>JAVQJD010061254.1:0-16468 GCA_036023655.1 Nannoperca australis | reverse complement strand
GACAGACAGACAGACAGACAGACAGACAGACAGACAGACAGACAGACAGACAGACAGACAGACAGACAGACAGACAGACAGACAGACAGACAGACAGACAGACAGACAGACAAATAAATGTGCAGCCGTTTCCATATATTTCTAGCACAGGCTGAGCACATGTACTGTTTACTGTCTGTAAGCTCATGGATTGGAACTCGTGTTGTTGTTGTTTAGGGTGATGCAGGACAGAAGGGAGCAGGCCAGACAGGACCTGAAGGGCCTGGAGGAGACAGTGGTGAGTTCATCTAAATCATTGTGGGTCTACGTCACATCAGAGAGTAGAAGTAGAGTTGATTGTATGATTGAGTTGAGTTCTTGTTTGCAGCTTTATTGACACAGTTGTAACTGTAACACATGAGAGAAACACCACATCAGTAACTTCCACTTCAAATCATCCACAAAGTTTTTTTTGTTCCACCTGGCAGCTAGTGATTACGGTAAATTGAGGATGATTAGGAATAAAAGAATAATTAACAATTCAACACCAGCCTCAACAGTGAGGATTTAGGAACATCTGTTCACATCTGCTGTTGCAGTGAGTTTCTTTGATTTAAATTAACATCTGCTGTTTCTATATATTATATATATTTTCTTGAATATAGCACTGCTTGTTTGGGTCTGTTCCAATCGTCTTAATCAAGTTATTTTTCTGAATTTGATTACATCTACTCAAGGCCAAGGAGCTGCAGACCCTGCACAACTTGAGGAAGCTCTTTGTCCAGGACTTGGCTACCAGAGTGAAAAAGGTGAACTTCTATGATTTAGATGTTGGTTGTCTGCGTGTTACACATTAAAGGATTGTATGATTCTGTTAGTACTGAAGTTGTAATCCTTGCGTTTCTTCGGTTTTGCAGAGCGCTGAGATGGACTCGGATGACACAGGCGGCAGCGCAGCACAGAAACAGAAAATCTCCTTTCTTGAGAACAATCTTGAGCAGCTCACCAAGGTTCACAAACAGGTAGGACGTTACGCCTTAAGGAACAAGATGATTGCTGTTCTCACATTACCCGTCTGACTAATGTCCCTTTGCAGTTTTCCTGTTCTTTTTCTTCTTCATGCTTTCTATTCATCTTATTCTCCACCTTTTTTTCAGTTTGCTTTACCGTCTTCTCCTTGCTCCATCTATCTGCCCATTTCCCCTGCTTCCCTGCCGGTAGAAAGTTAGACGAAAGAAAAGATTTTAAAACGATGCAACTTGTCCCACAGCTGGTACGTGACAATGCAGACCTGCGCTGTGAGCTTCCTAAACTGGAAAAGCGTCTTCGTGCTACAGCTGAGCGGGTCAAGGCCCTGGAGTCTGCTCTGAAGGAGGCCAAGGAGAACGCCGCCCGCGACCGCAAGCGCTACCAGCAGGAGGTGGACCGCATCAAGGAGGCCGTCAGGGCCAAGAACATGGCCAGGAGGGGACATTCGGCCCAGATCGGTTAGTAGAGATGCATGGGCTGGAAACACCTACACAGGACTATTGTGACATGTCACAACCATACGGCTATCATACAGATCGTTTACATGTTTACTAGCCTTCTTAAGGATGTTTGTTGCCTATTTAAGTACTTTCTAGCTACATCCCACACTGAAACATTGCAATTTTCATAACCCAAAATAAATGTTGTCACGGTCGCATCATGGTGAGAATGGTTCAAATGTAGCATCGAGTGCACAAATTAAACTACAGAGAGAAACACAAGAGTAAGAGTACATTTATTCAGAAGGAAACTAAAGTACATGAAGGGAGTGAACATATACCTAAAAATGTTTTATGTAAACTTGAAAAAACAGATTCTCAACAGCTTCTTTCTCTGATTTGCTCTCATTATCTGAACTGAAATGCAAATCTCCCTAACTCCAGTCTTCATCAGAAAAGGCCAATCCTCAATCTCTTTCTCCCCTCCCCTCCCCTCCCCAGCCAAGCCCATCCGGCCCGGGCAGCAGCCAGTGGCGTCTCCCACCCACCCCAACATCAACCGCAGCGGAGGAGGCTTCTACCAGAACAGCCAGACCGTGGCCATCAGGGGAGGAGGCAGCAGCAAACCAGAAAAGAAGTAAGTGGAATGCCGCTCATGTCATTTAAGAGAAGGAAATTAGCATTCAAATTAAAATGACCCCTCAAATCTTAAAAAAATAAGATTTGGGTGGTGTCATCGAACCGGTGTTACACGTGTTACATGTCACCCCCAAATCTGAAAAAATAAAGAAGAGCATACCAAAGAAAGAACCAAACAAATATTTCATTTATCATTTTCAGAACATGAAGTTAACGGACTACAGAATAACAACTCAGAACTCAGTAGGACTCAAACAATAAAAGTAAAAAAATGTAGAACAATTAGGACACAATACAGAAATCAAGGGGTTTCAAATATTGAAGGAATAATTCAATCTTTTTTCTAATTATTCTACACTGATTACACTCTTATCAGTAATCACACGGAGGTTTATATCAAATAGTACAAGTTTTGCTTTAACCAGTTGGAATGCAGTTTTTAGTGCACGTTAATCAGATGTTTCTTGCTTATGTGACACAGCAGCCGCATGAATGCAGAAGCTGCCGTCAGCACTCAAATCATCAATCAGCATGTGTATGACATTAAGTAACAGCATCTTTTCTTCCTGTTTATCTGCAGCTGAAGAGCAGTGGGATAGATGGACGACACCACTGAAGAAGCCAACACCCCGCCCGCCCGACAACCTGTCATTCCATTACAGCGAACAGGCTCCTTGTTGCTGCCTCGGAGCCGCGAAGGAGTTTCTGAATTATAAATATATATATATAAATATTCCTGGCCTGTACAGCTCTAACCCCCACACCTCCAACCACCCCCCCACTTCCCCCAATTCTCATCATGACTTATCTCTTTCACTCTTGCTGAATATAAAGAAAAAAAAACACAACAAAATTTGATTTTACAAAAGGCAAGATAATATTCTTACCCACCGAACCAAACGCAGTCTTGAGCGCAGCCTCGGCGAGCGAAACCGTGCGCACCTCAAATGTGTGTAGCTTGGGTTTTCGGATGTTTATTGTTTTGCACAGTCAATCGTCATCAGTCGTCGTCTTGCGAGTAGTTCTGCACTGTGCCAAGCTGAATGTAAGGGTAGCAAGATCCGACAAAAAGGAAATACAAAGACGTAAAAGCAACACCCTAAAACTAAAAAAGACCAAAAAAAGGAGACCCTACCACGAGAAATAGCTTGGTCCTATAGGCTAACTCTGTACATTTCATCACTACGATTATTGGTTGTTATCCACACTTTTCTCTGGGTAGATTTTACATGCTTCTTTAAGGAAAAAAAACTACAAAAAAACCAAACTGTACGGTTTTGAATTGACTAGATGGCGTTGAGCACTACTGTTCTGTCCGGTCTTATACAGATGTAAAATTGGCACCACCGCACATGCTTCCAGAGAGAGAGAGAGGAGAGAGAGAGGGGGGAGAGAGAGAGAGAGAGAGAGAGGGGGGGGGGGGGTATGGAATTAAGGGAATGGCTAAAAAGAAGGATTATTAAAAAAAACGGAAAAGCCACGATGTGCGACGCGACAGTGTACTGTAGATGTATTTAACTAAAATAACTGTGGAGGCCAATTGTTTTTATCATTAAGTTAAAATTAAACCTATACTCGTTATTGGTGACTTCATGAGAAGGATGTAAAGAATGTAGAAAGGAAGAGAGTGATCCGGTTAACACAACAAACTTCCACCTTTTAGCATAGCCTATGCTAAGTAGCTAAATGTACTGTTTTTACTTCTCTCAGTGGTTAATAATGCTGTGTTAATGGACGCTATTTATATCTCTCTGCACATTGGAGCACATAGACTGCAGGTGTGTGAGATGGCACACACACAATGCTTGTCCTGTCCTAGCTGGGTCGTTGCTCACTCATCTCTAGGACCTGAGCTGTTTGATCCCTGTCATATCACAGTTTCTTTTCAAGGGTGCCTCGCTTCTTTTCTGTTTTATGTCTTCCCTTCCACGCCCTTTTTGTTGTTTCTCATAGATTTAGCACCTGTAAGGGTACATGTCCCTTTGGTTGTAAATTTGCAGAAGAAGCGGCGTGTTTTGCTGGGTGTTATGTGCTGGATCTCTTTCATTGCTCCATAGATCGTGCAGATGCATGTTTGAAGGGGAGCGGCGGGCGGGGGTGTCAGTCGATGGGTCAGACCCTTGCTGCTGATCTGCCAGTCAGGAGAGCAGGGTCTTAAATTGCACAACAATCTTCTGTCATCATCTGGAGGAAGCATTTATTTAACTAAATCTAGTCAGGGGGTGTAGGATTTATTTTGTGTTTTATTGTATTTTTGTGTCATTTCCTGATTTCTTTAGTTTTTATTTGAATTCCCACCACAGCTTGTTTTTTGTTTTGTTTGTTTTAACCCTGTGATGAAGCCCCAGTGCATTGGCAAAATTCTTGTAGTGACAGTAACCCCAGCGTGAGAACACTAACATCTTGTGCAAGTGCAATATACTGTAAAATACACTGTATATCAGTCGACTGGCAGGTGTGATCAGGGTGAGCTTGCAGCGGTGATCCTGCCATGTGGAGTCCAAGTCCTGCCCCTCTTCCTCGTTAGCTTCTGTTCTGCTAACCTTTGGTTCTCAGTGTATTCTCTAATTGATGGCTTCTTTCATTGCCCTTTCTGAAAAGCTGGAACATGATACAGGGTTTTTTTCTGGACCATGTCCTAAACTAAAAGAGCATCTACTACGTGTACTCGACAGTAAACTCCCTGTAGGTGACGACATGGTCAAACTTCTCAGTGCAGTGGAGGATATTTAAATCCGTTTCAGCTTTTTAGAAATACAGAGTAAGGAAACTTGCTACTGCAAAATACATTTTTGGCTGAGACTAGCGGAACGAATCTAGCAGGAAAGGCGGGTAGGATTTTGTCTTTCTCTCTTTTAAGATGTTATACTAAAACCTGTCATCTTGTAACAGGAAAGTTGGGTTTAATAGCACTTCTTCACAATACCTACACTCGTTAAAAAAACACTCCATGTGTGACTATTTTTGACTGGAGGGAAAAAGAAGTTTCCACAGCCCTGTAAATCGAACTGTTTGTTGACAGCAAATAATGGAAGTAGTATTAATTACTTTCTACAAGCTGCAGGGAGGAGTAGCTCCCCCGTATCTATGACAGGACAGTGTTTGGTGTCTATCGAGATGGTTTATCCCCTCTGTGTAATCTTTTAGATTAGACTTTGCAGCATGGACCTCAAAATGTTTATCGTTTGACCTTCCACCAAAACTGGATATGAAATGGGGGGGTAGTTAATGAAAACAGCAAAGAATACTTGTGTTTACCTAAATTGAATTGTTCATTGATTCTAAATTAAAAAAGAAACAAAACAAAGTGTAGCCACTTTTTTTTATTACTGTGTAATAGTTGGTCAATTTTTAAAGGACAATTTTGAGGATCCATCAATGGACAAGGTACTGGATCATTCCTGGAGAACTGGGGCACAAATGGCAGGGCTCTGATATGGACAGAGATGGGAGTTCATGAGATCACAGTTGTGGATTGATTGCATGATGTAAATGTATGTGTGATTAAATAATTATGAGAAAACACTTGCATCTCTGTTCTTTTTTTGTGCGTGTATGATTATGACTAGTGAAGTCATCAAGTTAATTTAATGTGATTTAATGCTTGAACAGAGAGCATGCTTACAAATTGATTTTCTGAAGTCACTGACACTGTTAATCTTGAAGAAGGGTCACTTTTCAGGAAGCATATACACTTTATGGCCACTATTTCTGAGTTTTTGGAGGCTGGGACTGGTTTCATGGTTGGGGTTTGGCCTGACTAACACTTGATGAATGACGGTTAGTATTAGTAGGACTGAGTGTCAGAAACGTTTTGAAATTAGGGATTTGGGATTTTTAAATAGCTTATTTCAATAGAGTAGATCTGTTTTCTTTTCTTATTATAGTCTTCCCATATTTGACGTCATGCGTCACCCTGTAGTCCGGTCGCATTACGTTCATACGCACATTTCTTCTCACCTGTTGGACAGCAGCGGGTTAACACTTTATGGTTAACAGTATTTAACATGTTTGCCACGAGTGAAACTCAAGATCAAGTTCCATATTTCCACAGACTACATATGGGAAAGCTTCGACATTTTGGGGAAATAAGCTACTCTTGATCCTTTTCTTGCCTGAAGCTAGACGAGTAGATTTATACCATTCTTAAAAATGAAGCTACAGCCAGCCGCCTCCAGTCGGCTAACTTAGCTTAGCACAAGGCCTAGCCTGGCTCTGTCCAAAGGTAACAAAACCTACCTACCTACCCACCTGGATACAAATACATTGGATCCAGCAATGTATTTGTAGTTTCATTTTAAAGCGATAGGCGGCGCTGATTCTCCGTTTGCCTCGTAACACCTGAGGGCTCGGACCATAGACTACAAATTAGAAAAGAGCTCTCACTCTGAATGTATTTCCGCTCCAAACAAAGCCGCTCTAATGAGTTGAAATGCTAACAACGTAGCCAATTGGTAGACATCACAACTGTTATAGGTAGTACTATATATACATATATATATATGTGTGTGTGTGACCAAGTGTTAATTAAACAGTCAAATAAAATAGATATTTTCAAACATCTGGTCTGATATAGCTCCTGTACCAGATTGGTCACCATGGTAACCTAACGTTTTTTCAGGGTTCTTACGAAGCGCAACGCGGGGTCAGATTTTCTCCTAAAAACATCCGTGGAGTGGCGTATCATCTGAATAGACGCTCTTTGCTTGGGGGTAGTTGCCAAAGTTGTCCGTGCAGGCGCCGAGTCCTCGGGAACGAGCACCGCTGTGGATTACACACCGGCCAGGAAAGAACAGGAGAGGCGGTCACGGGAGCGCCGCTATCTGACAAACCTGACAAGTAAAGAAATAGTTTCACACGGCGCTCGGTCGACGGGAAAGTTTACGGGAATTTTACCTCAGCCAGGACAACTGGGGAGTGTTTTCTTTCCCCCAAGAGCTTCCGTCTCACACCAGGAGAGAAGGTACGTCAGCGAGAGGATCTTTATCTGCGGCGGTGTTTGGGACACTGAGGAATGTTTAGCCAGAAAGCTAATTAGCTAGCTAACGTTAGCCACAGATTAGCTCCTGTAAACCAAGAGAGACGCCCAGACAAGAGCTGTTACCAAGACTACCAAACGTGAATATAAGTTAAAGCCAAGACGTTTGCACATTTTACTGAAAGTGCATGAAGGTATTCCCATAGCTAATGAAGTTGTTGGAGTATCAGCAACTGTAAAGTTAACTAATCGCTTTAGGAATACCAGATAAAGTAGCCGAGGTTTGAAACCAAAGAAAACCAACACCTGACAGGTGTATTTACAGCCTCTGGAAACTTTGTTTTGCACCATAAAGTTTCTGTTAACTAACGTTAGAGCACATTGTTGGTTGTGGATTCACTTCATTAGCTGTCAGCAGTAAAATGAACCTGTCAGGGTGCAGCAAAATGCAGGTGATCTGTCATTTTACCTTTTTTATGATCTGATAACTCTTTGTGACGATGTATGTGAGAAATAACGTTAATGTTCGAGGAAACAGCTGGTTTAATATACTGATGATTGATCTGGGCCCATAACAATAATCACGATGACAAATGCCTTGATGCATTGGAGAAAAGCACACAGTTATGAGGCTCTAATAACTAAATCGATTAGTGAGTTAACAGAACTTTGATTGACAACCATTTCTATCATTTAAATCACTGATCAAGCAATGCCAAACACTTGGAAATGTGCGGATTTGCGTCTTTCTGTTGTTAATTAAATATCTCTTGGTTTGGAAGCTTTTTTGTGGCCTAGACTAAACAATGATTCCAGCCATTGAACACAAAGTCAGTGTATTAATTGATAGTTATAACTAAACTTGATCACCTAGTTGTTTGAACACAGTCATTCATTTCCTCACGTAGTTGTGACACGACGTCGAGCTGAAGAATTGGTGTATTCACCAGTAAGTGTGAGCAGAAGGATCTGCTGTAGGAAGGTGATGCTGAAAGTTGTGTCCTCTCTCCAGATGCCCACATGATGTGCGCTGCAGCTGGCTGGGCTTTGTGTGACAGTTGCAGGGGACCTCCGGGAGTTGAGTTTCAGGGGGGAAAGTCGCGGTGAGAGGTGCCTAACTGGGACGTCCTGCGCTGATTCGAAGCTGTTTAGCAGAACGTGGACTTATAATTGGTGTGAAGGTCACAGTGACTGCCTCTGCATGTCTGTGACGTTACAATTTATGACTTGAGTTTCCCATTTTAAAGGTTCAATTCACCGCCCCCCAAAAATAAAAACACCTTCGCTCACCTAACCATTGTGATATTGAGGCATGCTGATTGTTTGATGTCTCTCTCTCTAAAACGTTTGCCGCTGGCCCAAATATAGTATCTTTGTTTCTGAAACGTGGACTTCTCGGCTGTTTGTTAACGACACTATGTAAAATGAGTTTGGGGAGCCTGATAACCATCTCTCCCACCTCCTTTCCCTTCTCTTTAAATAGCTCCATAATGGGAGAAAAATGTGCTCTCTCTGATGAAAGTCACTCGAGGTAATCAGTGGCAGGCCGGCTCTGGATAGAAACAGTCTGACCTCTGCTAACCAGGATCATGTGAGCCCCGATGCAGAGTAGTGACTGCGCTGCCTCACTCGTCCATGTTTCGTGGAAACATTTCATCCGTTTGATGTTGAAAATCCCTTTTTCCAAGGTACTGCTTTCTGTTTTGTTGAGGCGGGAGAAAATGGGAGGGTGTGTTTCCTACATGTGCGGACAGACAATGGCGGATTTTCCACCACATATCAATTCAAACCGCCCCACATACACACGCCTCTTCTACCTTCCCGCAGCTTCGGGTGGTCCAGCCGAGGCCCTTCCACCGTGTCTCGTAGCTCTGGATGGTTTTATTCTTCCACCCCACGGCCTGCTGTAAATCCTCACCTTGTTATTACCAATATATCCAGTTAATTGCTTCAGCTCTAACATATTTTGTCTTTATTTACAACTACAGAGGTTTTCACAGAAGAAAGCCTAGTACACTAAAAAAGTATTTGTCTTACATTTATGTTTAGATATGAGCTGTGATGTTGTGGAAAATTTCTTCACATGGCAAGAAAAAGTTTCAGATTTGAAATTGATTTCCGGTTTTAGATCGTGAGTCGTAGGACATCATGTGAGATGAGGTGTTTTGGTCTGAGTGACTAATTAGACTTTGGACTGGGTAGAAACAGGGGTGACGTGGACTTGTTCCTGTCAGGCCGGCCAGCTCAATTAGCAGTTCACAGGTTAATGAGGGAGGCTGCCAGTTCTTGTCATGATATACCCGTCACTCGGTCTAATGCTTCTGTAGAGCGCTGTGTATTGTTACTGTGAGCTGTTAATTGGCATCGGAGGAAGCGTCTGGTTTAATTTGGCTAATGGCTGTCCTGTATAGCCAAAAGATTGGGTGAGATTTCCCCCGGTGCGTGTTAGCCTGCACGAGCGAGGTAATCCACGGTGATATTATCCTCGCGGTCACTGTATCAGGAGTAATCCACGAGCTGTTGGCCTAATCGCACCTAATCACAAATCTTTATTAAGCTAATGCACAACCGGTAACCGGTAAAGGTAAACAGAGATGCCCTAGTAGTGTTGGATAATAGACCAACACATTTACTGTTCAGCTGCCACTGTAAACGATGTGCCCGTTAATCAAACAAGCAGCTCATGTCGCTTTATATATAGAAGGGATACTTGCCATGATATGCTAATTACGGAGACTTTTCACATTGGGTAAGAATAGGATGACGAAATAATTCTCTGGAAATGTTCTTTCCAAATGGATCCAGCCGATTTTAGTCTGCCTGACAGCTGCTCCAGCTGCACAGACTTGGCAGTGGAAGGTATTTGTTGTGTGGTTGGTGTGGTTCCCAGTCTGCAGCCGGGCTCTGTATGTGCATCACACGGCACAGTTCTGCTCTCGATTGTCCATTTAAATCAGAATCTTGGTTATTACAGCAAATGCCTTACAGGATGTGACTCACTGATGTGTTGGGTTGTAACTACGACTGTCATTGTAATGTCCTGCTTCAACTACTCACGCTGTAACATCCTGCCACTTCATCCTGATCAGATGACATCCAGACAGACTGCAGCTCTTTCTTTGAAACCACTGTCTGGGGGTAAAATCCTGTGAACCTCATTTTGTTTTGGATGGCTATGGAGGTTACATTCATTTAAAGGAGTGCTGTGTTTTGTCACATTTTGCCTTTGAATGTAAACTTTCGTGATGTCCAAGTAACCATTCAAATGTAAAATATGATGCAGATTACATTCATGGGAACCTCTTCAAGAACTCCCATTTGAAACTGCTACAGCTCCTGGTGTCATTACTCTTAGATGGATGACGTATCCATGACTTTGCCTAACGAGTGTCTGCATTGATCGCCAGTGGGCCTTGCAGTTTTACTTTACAGTGTACATTTAAGGCCTTTGGCTCACATTCTCTCCTGAAGTGATTTAAAATGGCAGAGTAGTTACAAACAGATTCCAGGAAACGGAAGAAAAAAAGTTCAGGAGTCTGTGTTGTGATGCACCTGCGGCAAGAGAAGTGCTACTCTGTAAGAATACGATTATAGTAAGGTTATTCATGAGCTGTTTTCTGTACAAATGTCACACTAAACACGCTCAACAAAGGTGTCCAAGCAAGATGCACGTCTTTGAACTCTTCAACTTGTAAGAGCATGTGCTACCACTGCCACTACCTTAGGCTCCAACTAGCACAAGTATCAATGTGGTACCACCTCTTTCTATCAAGCACATGCACAGAAGTAGCCTGAGGCAGTATATGGCAAGATCTCATGTCACACTTCTGCCCACGGGCAAAACATGTACTTTAGATTTAATGAAATGTTTTCTGTCACTACTTGCTTCATTAAATTATCATTATAGAACTGAGGTTTGCCCTTAAAGTTCCCCACAGACAAGAAGTGCCTTTTTAATGGAGGTTTGGCTTAGTTTTCGCTTGTCGGTTGATTAATGAGCATTTTTGGCATGACTTTAAAAAAGAGACACTTCAAAGCTCTCAGGGTCAAGGTGTGCTGGAGCCTCACCTCATGTTGTAAGAGAGCGAGTGTGTGTGTGTGTGTGTGTGTACACATGTGACTTCAGCAGGAAACTGTGTGTGATTGGACTAATCTCTCCGCCCAACATGCCTCAGTTGCTGCTTGACGAGATGTCGTTAGCAGACAGAAGATAGAGCGGTGGAAGACGACCATGTGAGTCACATTAGTGTCTCCCTCCTTCTGTCGAACCTCATGTGCTGCTCTGGAGATGTGCAGCCTTGGAAGAGGTTTTAAGCTCCTCACTTTGCGTCTTATTTATTATTTCTGATTGGGAGTTGGTGAGTAATAGGCTTTGACAGACATGGATGTCTGTGTGTTTGCTGTAGTATGTGTTGTGTAAGGAGGCAGATGTATAAATACATTAAGGTGACAAACTGTAACATTGTTATTTTTCTTTCTGTAGTTTTTAACTTTCTTAAACAGATCTGTTTTGCAGTATTGTAGCCTTGTAACCTTTTCCCTGGATTTCTCACTTAATGACGTTGTACTTTTCTTAGGTGACACTGTTGATGATCAATATTTTTGCTGACACTTACTTTCCACTTCTTCTTTTTCTTCATCCAAACAAACAGCTGTCGAGCTGCTAGAAATGTAAAACACAGATTTCTTTGTGTTAAAAGATTTCCCAAGTGTTCAATTTGTATTCCTTCTGTAATTTATTTCAGAAAGATATGATTAAAGATAAATATACTTAATGTACAGCCTGACCACACCCTTGTACAATAAACCACTACTCACTGTAACGCTAGTTTATTTAATTATTCACCTTTTGAAAAGCCAGCATTTGAAATTGCACTTGATACTGTTTTCTTTCTTTCTTACCATGAAATATTAGCAGATACTGACCTGCAGTTTTAGAGGAACCTAACTTTACATAATTGTAAGAAAAAAGTTTTTTATACCTTTTTTTGGGGGGGGGGGTGTTGCCTATTTGATGGCGTACAGCAGGGAGAGAAAGATGGGAAGCAACACCTCCGTTATGTGTGATGCTGTCAATGAAATCACGATTGTGGAACCTGAAATGACAATGAAAAGGAGCTAAATGGAAATGTATTTAAATGGAAATGTGTTGGATACTTACTTTAGGTCCTTGTTGTTTCCCCTCCAGCTCTGCTCAGGAAGCTATGCTAATTAACATCTTCCTCTTGCGGTGAGCTGCTTCGTGGACAGTCGGAGGCATCATGGCGGAGCTGCCTATTGCCCCGGGCCAGGTCTACATCGAGGTGGAGTACGACTATGAATACAAGGCCAAGGACCGCCCCGTCGCCATCCGCCAGGGGGAATGCTACATGCTGGTCAAGAAAACCAACGAGGACTGGTGGCAGGTGAAGAAGGAGGAGGGGACTAAAGCTTTCTACGTACCTGCTCAGTATGTCCGCGAAGTCCGCAAAGCACTCATGCCCCCTCCTAAACCCCTCCCACATCCTCCCGCTGCCACTGGAAACACACCTCCGCAAAGTGGGGCACTCTGGGTAAAGCCAGCCACTCTGGATCTGGGGCTCCACAACCAGTCCAGCGAGAACCTTCACAGACATGAGTCCCACTATCGGCGCTCGCCCTCCGCACAAACTGCCTCTACTGGACACTTCAGTCCCCCCAGACAGCGCAGAAACAGTAACCACCACCTGGTCCCCAGAAGTCCCACCGACCACGAGCGAGCTATGGCTGACATCTTTGTTCACGGTGGAGGCCCCCAGCCCCCCTACAAGGGAGGGTCCAGCACTCTGCCCCGCACCCGAGCTCGATCCCCAGAGCTGGCCAGAGGCCCGCTGGACCTGGACAGCACCCACCGCTGCGACTCTGCAGGTGAAGAGAGACGCACCAACGGCTCGGACTCGGGAGACGAACTGAGCAGCAGTTCCACCGAACATCTCCAGGTAAATACAAACTTTAACGACTTTTATTTTTAATTATGCTATTATTATTATTATTATTATTATTATTATTATTTAATTTATGCTTCCAGACCCATTATAAATACCAGGGCCCAATCCAGGATCAGTCTTAGTTTAGTTTTAAACAACGCTTTTAAATATAACAATCAAGAATGAACTTACAGTACTAACTGTACCACCCCGCAAGCATTATGAGAGTCAATAGTCACATGTTTTGCAATCGACTGGTCAGCTGTTGCATGATTGTATTGTACTTGTAATGAACATCCAACAATTCTCTTTGAAGTGGGATCATTTGCAGCTTAACAAGTGTAAAGTATGTGCTTCATCGTATGTCTGTACTGCTGCAGCTGGACTGGCTGCTCTTCTCTTTTCCTTCTGTTGGACAGAATCTCATTCATTAAGATAGAAAGGTGTGTGTGTGTGTGTGTGTTACCACTGGGTGTTTCTTTTTTGTGCATAGAAAGGTGGGGATTGTGGTGTAAGTTGTGTTCAAGTTACAGTGTGTGTGAACTTTTGACCTGAATACCAATACTAATATGTCATCAATATAAATTCTGCCACAGTACCATGGCAAACAAGACTATTGCTTTGCAGAGTTATTTGTGTTACTTGAGACCTGAATTGGACAGATTTGTAAAATATGTATGTTTTCTTGTCATTGATGGAGCTAAAAAGGCTTCACGTCTGCTCCGTGAACCTGTTAGGTTCTGCTCACCCTGACACTCACACTGTCCTCGGTGGGATGTGTTTTGAGCCTATACAATTTCAAAGTCTGTATGTTCTCTGAAAGCAGCTCGGTGCACAATGGAGTTCCTTCCGTCCTCTCTGTTCTGTGTGCCGTTTAAATGGCAGGGGAAAGGTCAAAGTAGTCCAGCTGGTTTTGGTAATGTAGACAAAAGGTCCGACTTTGTGTGAAAGTAAACGCTCCTGTGATTTTCTCATTCTGTGAGTCAAACAAACTTACACAACAATTACAAATCTTTGCCTTTGGTCACAAGGCTTATCTGTTTTTTATCTTCCTCCCTCAGATACTTTCTCCAATTCATGGGCGAGGCACTAAATCTAAGTTATTGTGTTCCTCGATGTTGTAAGGCCTTAGTTTATGTTTCTTTTAACATAAATAATCGTGTAAAACCCAGATCGTTTTCATCATTTGTCAAGTGGCCCAGGTGTGACAGTGATGATGCTACAGGAGAGAAATGATTTGATGCACCATGTCCAGTATTATTAAGTCAAGTGTCGCCTGTTGTCGATTCATCGTGCCTTTTTATTTCTTTAAATAATCGCCACGGTCTTGGAACAAATGAGGCTTACTGGTTTTGAACTGGTGGGAAGAAGGAACATGTAAGAGTCTATTGTAAAAAGCTGTTTTCGTGGTCTACTTTTCTCTTTTAAGAGCGCGCCATGTGAAATTCATTTTCTGTCCGACTGTTGTGTCTTGTCTTGTCTTCTCTTGTCTTGTCTTGTGTGTGTGTGTGTGTGTGTGTGTGTGTGTGTGTGTGTGTGTGTATGTCTCGCTCGCGCAGTGTACAGATTTGATTGGCTGAGTAGCATCATGTGAGATGATTTACAATACATGCACGGGCTCTGTGAGTTTCCTGCGCTGCTAAACCAGGGCCCCAAAGGCTAGAAAAATAGAAATAGAAGCGCTCCGTCAAAATGTAATAATTCTCAATCATTTGTTGGTTATAGGACTTGGACTGGGCCCAGTCACTGCTTATTAGTGACCTTGGCTGTATATTATGATGTATTGGGAGAAACCAAGTAATTCTATGTAAAATCATTCAGGGTCATCCCTAGTATTTCTTCAGAATATGTGATTTAGTGACTGACTTGTTTGGTCAGGTGTATACACACAGTACTCCTACAAAGCTCTTGTGAGCCAGAAGGTGGAGGGTTTCAACAAGAGCTCGTGTGGTGATCCTGTCCCACTTTCACCAGGTTTGTTTATCCTCCGTCCTGGCAGCATGCTGCTGGTGACAACAGCTCCGGCGTGAGTCAGGACTTTATAAAATATGTAAACCCCGCCCCTCCGCTATCTCTGTTCCAATATTTTATCTTCTCATGTCTCTCCTTTCCTGCAGCATCCTGCAGAGGGAATATCTAATAAAGGAGGGACATTAAAAGCAAGAGAAGGATGTCTGGCTATAAAACCAAAGCAAAAGTGTAAATGCAGAGTGCAGAGCGTGTGTTTGTGTTTCCAGCTGCCAGGCTGCTCCTGGCTGCCAGAGCATTTAGCTCCTTCTGATAAGCTACTTGCTTAGGTAGTATATTGCACAGCTCCTTGTCAGCCTCTTATCTGCTACACTGGACCCGACAATTGGGCCTACTTTGTCACTACTGTTGTGACTGGTCACCTTTCAACAGCTGCTGCTGCTCTGCACTTTTGTTAGGGGGTAGATTGCGTGGCTGAGATTATTTCATCCATTTGTTTCTATCTCAGATAGCTCAGTTGCTTTTCAATGAAGTTTGGGAATGTTGCATGTCCTCTTTTTGTGGCCAAAATATGTATACTGTATAATGATAAATGGGCATTTATCTGTTTGTCATTAGAGCTATCTTAGAAGAGTTTGGCTGATATCTGACGGATGATGAAGAAGATGGGCTTTTATACAGTTATATTCTCTCTGTTTAATTTCTTCCCATCTGAAGGCCTGGTAACACCAGACTTTAAAACAGTGAAATTCCAGGACAAAATCAATTCATTTCAAAGGAATTGCCATGACCAGACAGCAGATTTGCTCACAGGCACGACTTTGGTGAACCTTGACACTCAAAGTTTCACCGCTGACCAAAGGCAAGCAGGCTTGACTGTGCTAACCTTTGAGGGAGCAGGGAGCTAGAGTCAGTTAGCAAGCTAGCTAGCTCAGAGAGCTTTTTTCCCCACTCTTCAATAAACAGCACAGTAGAGAGAAAATAGAAAGCTCTTAGATTGTCATGCTAGCATGTTCTCGGCTTGCTTGCGTGTCAGCTCACCAGCTCCAGTAGTTCAACAGCCAGCCTTGTGAGTAGGCCCTACATCACTAAGCTTTTAGTATATATTCTGGGAAGATGTGTGCATAAGTCGCTGCAAAGTGGCAAAGTTGTTGTTTTTCCCCAATGCCAGTGTCTTGTAGAAGACATTACATGGGCCACAGGGCCCCGCGGTTAATGCAAGCTCAACACTTCCCATTGCTTCTTCACAGTAAAACCCTCCCAGTAAAGAGAAATGATAATTGCCTTTATTGTGAAGTAGCTACAGGAAGTGTTGGGCTGTTTTTTGCCGTTAGTTCAGCTTAGGTCAAGTCAGGTCAGGTTTCTTGAAAGTGGCCAGACAGGTTGTTTGTCTGACGGATGTGGGGAGCTAATTCCACCACTAGGGCGCCAGACAGGAGAAGAGTCTTGAGTGTGAGCAGGTGTCTTTGAGAGAGCGAACCGAAATGCAA
>JAVQJD010061247.1:27500-32915 GCA_036023655.1 Nannoperca australis | reverse complement strand
TCCTCCACCCTCCTGCACCCTCATGCACCCTCCTGCACCCTCCTCCACCATCCTCCACCATCCTCCACCCTCCTGCACCCTCCTGCACCCTCCTGCACCCTCCTCCACCATCCTCCACCCTCCTGCACCCTCCTGCACCCTCCTCTACCCTCCTCCACCCTCCTGCACCCTCCTGCACCCTCCTCTACCCTCCTCCACCCTCCTGCACCCTCCTCCACCCTCCTCCCGCCTGGAACAGAACAACTTGCCTTTTTACTGCAAACAAAAACACAGGAAACAAAAGAAAAGCACAAAGAGCCTGAAGCGTCAGTCGGGGTTTATCATGACAACACACACACAGAGTTATAGTCTCCTGCTGTGTCTCTGATGTCGTCACTGTTCAGGTCAACTTATTTACACATTTAAATAAAACACTTCGAGTTCTTCTCACCAGCAGTGGGTACTTTGTTTGCACGCCTTGAAATGATCGAATTAGATCAAAATCAACTCCAAAAACATCATTACGCTGCGTCATCACCGAACAACAACTCATTGGAGAGAGAGAGAGTAGGATTTTAACAATCTCTCCTCCGGCTCGAAGCTGCATGCATCAACAACACAACATCTGGTGCTAATGGACGGGTTATGAGACAATGGCTCCCTCGCTGCAGACACGAGCATCGCTGTCTTTTTCTGTGGCAATTTGCAGTATTTTGTTCATCTCTCCACAGATGCCACACAGTCTCATATTGTACAGCACATTACAGGAAGCTCGAGATGCAGGTTAGAGGATAAGGCCATGTTTGTCCTTTATTTCTTTGTGCTGCTGGAGAATTAAATCTTTAAAAACAGCTCACAAGCGTATGGTTTCATTTTTAAACAAGGATGAATAATTTCCTTAAACAACTGGGCGTTGTTAAGGAAGGAAATATTGCATTTGTTGGGGACTATTTTCAGAACGTAGCACTTCCTTTTTCCTCCACAGAGAACATGAGCAGAGCACAAATCACTTCTACAAACACAAACACATAAAAACAGTTCATCTTCTTACATGCACGACTTTTCTGCTCCTTCTAATGACATTGTCTATAACAACCAAAGGGCAAAGTGTGTGTGTGTGTGTGTGTGTGTGTGTGTGAGGAGAGGGGGACGTCACGGTTACACAATCTGACAGGCAAATCTATAGCGGAGGAGAAAATGCTCAGCCACTGGAGTAAAAGACTGCAGCTTCAGAATCTGAAAAGAGAAGTCTTGTGCAAAGCACATCACAGATATGACAGATCTGGGTCTCCACCAGCGTGGAAAGGTTGTCTCAGACTCGTACAAGTGAAGTCACAACAACTCGCTGTCACATTTCTGCTGCGCGCCGGCGCTGGTGAGTCAGTTGTGTTGAGGATTTCAGGTTTAAATTAGTCAAGCTGCTGCTGCTGCTGCTGCTGCTGCGTCGGACGGCTCCACAAACACACATTATGACTATTTCTGGACACACACACGTGAGATACAGCACACATCTCTACATCAGGTTTATAAAAGCTCTGAAAACTTTTACAGACGTGCACGCACACGCACCGACAACAGGATCCTGTGCCACTGGCATCCGGCTGTTACTCGGGCAACAGGATGTGCGTGTGTGTGTGTGTATTTGGAGCAAATGTCCTCACAAGGAAAGGAAACCCATAAAAAGATATTATAAGGCATATTTGGGTTATTTGGGTTTTGAGTCAAAGCTGGAAACAAGCGTGTGAAACCTGTTTTCATCCTGACGACCTTTTTTTAAAGATCTTGGAGAATCTGTGCAGGTCACTGTGGCAGGCATGTTATCATGCATGTGCAGGGGTGCAGGATTAGATTTCTGATCAGGCTCATATACAGTATCTTTATATCTTCAGTAGGGACCTGCCACCGACAGGAAGGTCAATATTAGAGGATTCTGCAAAACCTGGATTATTCTGACGATATCTTCACACGGTAACGACTGTATGGTTCGTTTAGGCAGAGGTTGTGGTGGTGGTACTCTGGTCGCTGCACAGCCGCGGCATCAGACGTGCAGGATGGTCCAATGTGGACCTGACTTCTGGGGATACTGGACTGCAGACCAGAGATCACCACATCTTTCTGTCCTGCTGCTCCCTCGGCTTGAATCTGAATCTTCTGGATGCATTTAATGTGATTGTTGATATCTTTTGTTTTATGTCTCATGGTGACTCATGGTTAAATATAAAGGAAGGTCCAAACGTGTCCTGCTGATGCACACTTCTGCAAGAAGTTTGCACAACGCTGATCTATTGAGAGCAACTTGAAAGCAGCGTCTGAGTGGGACTTTTGCTCGTTAAGCCTCTGGAAAGACTCCCACTGCCAAACACTCGCTTTCAGAGAGAGAGAGAGAGAGAGAGAGAGAGAGAGAGAGAGAGAGAGAGAGAGAGCTTCTCCTCCTCTTTTGCCTTAACTGTAGGAAGCTTGTGGAAAACACACAGGAGATAATAACTAACGTGTCAAACCTGGAGCGCGATCAAAGCTGCGCGGCTGACAGTGTTATGCAATGTGTTAACGCTCCAAACATCCACAGAAGTTCTCAATGAAATGTCCCCTTCAGCCTCGCATTGAACCCGACAACCTTAAAATCCTTCCACGGCAGTAATTCAACACAACAAAAGACTGCATCCCACACATGTCTCACACTGCAACAGCATTGTGGGACATTATTCTAAAAGCAAGATCCCTAAAAGCAATTTAATGCTTCTCAGTTCGTCTAATTTTGTTTTCAAAAGCCAGGACGCACCTGCAGCCATTTTTAATTATCATCATTTCTCTGAGAGCAGCCCACAGAGAGATGCTGCAGCCTCCTCACTCCCACGTGGGTTTGTGCAGAGAATGTGAGGACAATAAAGTTTTAAAAAAAGGAAGCAGGGAGTTTTATCTTTACTCTTCTGAATAAAGTTCTTGTGTTGCAGTTTCCAGCGTACCCTTGGAAACCAAAGCAGAAGTTGAGCTTCTTTCTTCCTGTTTTCAAAGGAATCACTTTTATTATTTAATTAGTCATGTTTCTCCACCAGTTTCAGTCCCAGCTGAGAGGAGGGAAAAGACGAAGGGAGAGAGGAGGAAAGAGAAGGACGGGATGGGGATGTGGGGGGGGGCACTTCCTGTGATACCTCCAGGATCTGAAAGCTGAGCTCAGTCCTCACAGACAAACATCACACACAAGGTCAAAGTGCACAAACCCCGCTTGTCCTGTTATATTCAGCTAAATCATTGCTGGTCACGTCACAGTTTAATGTAGAAAACTATGAAATGTAGCCGGCGATTAAAGAAAAAAACACTATATAGATATTTTAATTGATCTGACGTCACTAAATGTTTTATTTATTATTTATTACAAGAAATGAGTCTGATGTTTCTCTTAGTTTCCTCGGCTGAAGGAGCAAATATTGATCACATGCTCCAGCAGAAGATAAAAGGACTCCAGGCAGGATGTGGTCAAACTGCTGTTATCTGATCCAGGGGATTGGTTGGAGGAAGACGATGTATTGATTGCTGTGTGTGTGTGTGTGTGTGTGTGTGTGTGAAAATGATTCCATGAAATATTAACTTGAGTGTCTTCTCGTCATACAATACTTCATATTATTCTGATAAAGATAACAGCTTGGCCTTTTCGGGTAAGTTAACTTCCTGTTTGGTGCAACGTCTCTGCATTAGCCAATCAAATTATAGTACAGATCATTATGCACTAAGAAAGTCATATAGGGGGCGCTATTAACACAGAAAAAATACATAAAATTCACATTTTTTTAATCAAATAAGTACAGTTAAGTTAAAACAAACACTAAGGATGTAACATATATATTGATTTCTTAATACAACCACATGCATGACACTTAAATATATAACATTTGTCTCACTGCTTGTCCTTGTAAACAAAGATGATTAAATTGTCTTTATCTTACGTAATTAATTAAGCTGCAAGTAAGAAAACATTTAAATAGTAAATCAAATCCAGGACTCAATGCAGCTTTTCTGTATATTTATTCTATTTTGTCGCATCACGACACTTTTTCAATTTTCAAGATGCACTCGTGGATCAATGCTGAGCGTGAAATTATTATTTTTTTCCTTGTTAATCCAATCCACAAGGTCACGTGTCATTGCTCCACATGTGCCAAGTGCTTTATGTGGATCAATGCAGAGGCAACATGGACGACTGCTGGGTTACATGGTCTCCTTTTGATCCATTATTAATATAATGCTGAGGTGCTGCTTTTTGGTGCACACAGCATATATTACCGGCTGTAGCTACGAGGAAGATTGTCCTCTGTAAATTTCCTGGAAACGTTTTTTTAAGTGTCACAATGTTGGCTTGTTGTTGATTAATGTTGCAGCCATTAAAGTGATCATCAATATCACTGTAACCTTCTCCTCTTTGTCCTTTTATGCCATCATGATCATTTTTTATCTGCAGTAAAAACAACCTGATTTAATCAGTAAAAACTAAATTAAGTGAGAAAAACACACTGTGAATGCCAGCCCTCTTCAAAATAAAAGCCTTGGCTTCTACATCGAGTCAAAACAAAACTCCTGAGGTGGATCCAAAAAACATTTCTCATTTAAAGAAAGCATGTAACCAGTTCATCTTCCTGCTTGAAGCAGGTAAACACAAGCCGGTGAATCAATTGTCGGGGTAAACAAGAGCCAAAGATCAACTTAATCAAAATTAATCAAGATTAACCATCAAAATTCATTGTATTTTTTTAAACAACGGGTTTTTGATTTCAGACAGAGCTAAACAAAAGCAAGTTTCTTGTTTCTAGACTACGACAGTGGATTCTGGTGCACATTTTAGCAGCTGTAGCTAGCTAGCGAATCAACGCTAAGTCCAAGAGTTAAAAACTAGCTAGAGCTAAAAGCTCATTAATGTTTCCAGCCATGTAGAAGACATGGAAGTAAAGGAGAGGCATTGTTATGAATAAACATGTAATTAAAGTGTTCTTCATTATAATCTAACCCTGTTTGGATGCTTTCAATTCAGCAACATACTCCAACAAGCTACGCAGCGGTTAGCTTAATGTTTTGTTGTTCTTTTTTTCACACTATGTTTTAATTGAACATGAAATAGTCTGTAGACACTGAGGATGAAGACCAACCAATGAGTTCAGCAAACATGAATTTATGTCGGGTACTGAGTTTGGCTGACCAAATTTAGAGCCGCATGCTAACATTAGCACAAAGTGATATGTTAGCATGCAGGCTAGCCCCCCAGTAGGGGAATATTACCCGGGTGTTTTTCTAATATAACCTGAAACCCCATTAAATAACAATGTACTGCCTGGCTTTGGAAGGAAAACACACACAGTAGCTAGTAAGCTACATAGCTAGTTAGCCAGACATGCTAACGTTTGCAGCTGACGTTAGCGCAGACAAACACACTGTTTGATCTGTTCCTTT
>JAVQJD010061247.1:0-22500 GCA_036023655.1 Nannoperca australis | reverse complement strand
CTATTGATCTGCACGCTCCCAGTCTGCGTCCGCCCCAGCTGCTCCTGCAGGAGAATAGGAAACCTGTGTGTGGGGGTTGAGGTTGGGCCTCACACAAACCCTGCAGAATTACATTCAGAGATCTGAAAGAGTGTGTGAGGAGGTTTGGCTTTATTGAGCTGTTGAAGTGTAACCTCAACCTCGACTTCACCCGGTTCAATAACACCGCAGTGGATTAGGTGTAAAAAAAAAGCCGCCGTGTGTGTGACAGATGATCATTCCTGCACAATCAAGTTGTTGCTTGCAACAGTTCATCCGAGCAATTTGATTTCAACCAAGAAGATGCTGATGAATAGCATCCTTCTCTTCTCTAAGCCTGTTACTGCAGGGGGGGGGGGTCTTTAGGATAATATTAAAACTATTTATCAACACTGTGCATGCAGGTTATCCTGAGTGGTAGTTAGAGAGTTTCCTTTTTATGAATCAAATGACAGAAGCTTCAGCGTTTTATGCTTTGATGCACTTATTTCTGTGAAATAAAGAAAGATGTCCAGTGGGGAACGGCACTAACACCCTCCAGCTCCTTTTCAAGCACACAGTTTGTCACCAAAACAATATGACGACCAGATTCTCTAATCTCCTTTCTTCAAACTACTTCTGTCTTTTGGGACGGAGCTGCCTGAAGGCCACAGTGGAGCTCAACCTTCTCACAGCTGCCACTGCTGTATGTGTACGTGAGCTAGCACTTAGCATGCTAACATTGGCTAACCAGCAGTAAACACAAAGTACAAATACGTGTGACGGCAATGTCAGTAGTTGTGCAGGTATTGTGTCCTGATCATGGGGGTAGATCAGTGAATTCACCCTGTGGGGAACATGAATAATAATAACATCACGGCAATCTGTCCAATAACTGTCGAGGTATTTCACTTAAAACCAACAATGTCGGACTCGACCTCTGGGAACAATTAATATCTGAACTAAATCCATCCATCATTCACTTCACCTCCCACACTTGAGCAACAGGGCTGGGTGGCAAATGAGGCGTAGCAGGACACGAACAGTAGAAGACATGGTGCAGACACGCTGAAGTCTAACTTCCCTTACTTATTCCAGTATCTGTGGAGCTGTGCTTGTTGCACTCTTCTCCACCCTGCATCTTTCTGCCATGTGTAAGTGCTCCTAAAGTGAGACGTGCCTTCATTCTGGCTAATGTGGCTGGAGAAGGTGTTAGATGATCTGCATCTTTGCACAACAGAATACTCCCTTGTGTGTCTGGTGAACATGGAAGCAAAGCCGACTCCAGAGAGAAGCTGATACTGAAGGATTAATACCAAAACCTGATTCCAGATTCCAGCAATAATGCGGTAGCTTTATGTTAAGTTTAAAACAAACTAATTCTAGATTTCAGGCCACTTAGAAATGAAAGAAAATTGCAAATTCAACGTAAATCTACTTGAAATGCATAATTTGAAAGAAAGTGTCCTCCATGCAGCCATAAGGACCACAGTTCTTTATACTGACAACCTCATACATCTCAGAGCTTGTATATGTGATGAAGTCATTGCAGGATATATAGGTTTGCTGCGTGAGGAAAAGCAGTGTGCATGCTTGGCAGCCTCCCCGGGGGACTTCCCGGCGGCCTGCACGTCATCGTCTGCTTCCAGTGATGCTGGAGCTTTGCAGTCTGACTCACCCACAGCGTTTTTGTTCCATTCGGCTGCTACGAAACCTGCTTTTCACCGAGATGTCAGGGCTGTCAGGGACGAGTTCAGCTTGTTTTTCTGAAAGGAAACTTGTGTAAAAACTATTTGAACCCATTTAATGTGGCGTCTACAGTAAGTGTTGCATACTGTTGTTATCCAGTCTGTAACATCAAGCTAGTATCACGTTAGCATCATCATCCAGCTAACTTGATTCTTTGAACGCAGTTAAATAGTTGGAAATATTGATCTTGGATGTTACTGCAGATGCACAGTAGTAGTATTAGTACGGAGTATCTAAAACATATTTTAACTAAGAAATTAACTCAATCTCACAAAAGAAAACATAAAATTGTGTTGCGAACTTCCAGTAATCAGTCATATTTATAATCTTTAGCCCAACAATGAACTTTGGTAGGCTTGGGTTTAACATATTATATTACATAGTAAACCATGTTAAATTTGGACTGGCTGTTCTCTTTAAATGCACTTAAATTAAATTAATTAACCAAATACACCCACAGATGTTGATATAAGTTGGGAAGTTGGGGTCCAGCTAACTGAATGGGCGCTCAAGATAACTCAGTTATCAGAGGGTTGTTGCTCATCCCCCGATCACATCGTCGTCATCAATAAACCTTTCTCTCACAAGTCCCTTATAACCCGCTCCATGCAGACTGCACGTGACTCCAACAAAAGACCACAAACCACCACCACATCTCCGCTGCAGCGAGACAAAGGCCACACCTGCGCTGATCACAGGTGCGCCCTCTGTCCAAGTCCAATTTAATAACCTGTAATTCAGAATGAGCCTCATTGTTGTGCATTTAGAACTGACAGTTGTTCCAGAGAGGCTGGATTTCCTGTTTTAAACGGACTCACCACCCCTTCTTGTAACTTTGACTTTGTAGAGAACACACATGCTTCATGGAAACACGCAGACTGGTTGAAGCTCTTTACATAAACACACAAAGTCCACGTGGGATTTCTGTTGAGCATGTTTCCACCTGCTGTTTCCTGTGTTTACTCAATTAAAAGTATCTGTATGCATCTGCACCTGGAAGATCTACTGCTTTCACATCAATTCAAACAATTTCAATGTGTTTAAATTGCGTCAGATTCTTTTGTTCAAAAGTTTAAATGAAGCTCCGTAAGATCACAATTCTGGATTTAATCCTTTTTTATCTCAATAAACAGGGAAAAAAACCACTTCTCTTCAATTCCATTTGCATTTATTCTAAAGGGAAAATATATAATTCAATAAATATTGCGGCGACAACATTGGCAAAGACACTTGAAGGAGACATCAACATTCAAGAACATGACAACGTACACGAGATGAAGGTGAGCCGAACGTGGCAGCGCTGGCGTTTAAACAAGCTAATTGGGAAGTTTGGAAAATGACATTAAAAGTGCATCAATAACTTTATATATATTGCACCGCTGTTAGAAAACCACACATTTAAAAACAGTTTTTGAAGACTTTAGAAATTGACACCTTTGTGTTACATCAGGCCGAAATGAGCCAATTCAAATAAAAAGAATAAAATCATCCTGTTTGAGATGAGACCTGGTCTCCGGAAAGTTCTCATCTTTGGGGAAATGTGTACTGTAGCTGGTGAGCTAACACGCTAGCCAGCCGGCTAACACTAGTTATTCAATTAGGAAGTTCTGATGATTATTTTCATTAATCGGTTAAGTAAAGTGTTTAAAGCAAACTGTGATGTCTTATTTGCTGCTTCTGTCTGACCCAAACAGAAATATTCAGTTTACTGTCAACTAGACAATTAATCGTTAAAGAGGGAAGTGTCATTTAGCAAGCTCGTTAGCGACCAAGCTAACGGGACAGCTCATTAAAAAGAGAGTAAAATAGAGTGTTTACTGTTGGTCAATGGCACAAATTCAGCAAAGTTGAACTTGCTAATTGTGTAAATTCCCACTGGAAAGGACTGTTTGCTGCAAATGTCTGCGGTTTGTAATTACTGGCGTGACCAGGCCTTTCTGAGGATTTCACCAAACCAACAAATAAACTGTCTGAACGCAAAACAAGCTTCATTTCCACTCCCTGTCTAAAGTGCACAGCTCAAACTGGCAGCTTGTTGGGACTTTTTGCACAAACAGTCAGAAAGTGTTGGTCAGTCCAACGTTTTTCAACCATTGCGTGTTTTGTGTCACAAATTGGTGAAAATTAAAGGTTGTTTATCACACGGACATCCCAGAACTCATCAGGACGAAGCTAAAATAAAACCAGGACGCAGTGACACACCAATGACTTCACATTATATCAACATATCAGACGTGGGACACACGGCGTCGGCTCTCTGCAGGAGGGGAACTGTCCCGAACTACAAACTATCAAAGTCTTTGATCCAACAGCAGCAGCCCCCCCCCTCCATCAGTTAAACCACCACGTGTTCTTAAACCCTTTCCTTTACAAGACGAGCATCTCCTGATGACATCACTCCTCCCGCTCATTTCCTGCTGGTGTGGAAAGCCTGGACCACGTCCGCTCCCGTCCTCCTGCAGGAAGCGGGTCACTTCCCCCGAGCAGGTAGCCCGCTGACAGATAGCTTCCTGCTCTGGTGGGGCGGGCGGGGGGGGCACGTGTGTTGGGACGCTACTTCACATTGAGTGTTCATTGGTACAGAGTATTCCAGTAACATGTACATGAATTGAAGCTTATAAAACCCCTCTCCAGACAAATCAGGGGTCTTGAACATGCAGGAGAGCGCGTCGCTCCGTAGCTTCCTGCTTGCACTGTGCTCGCTCCTCGTTCTCAGTCCAATCCCCTTCAGTCTCACCAGTCACATGACCGAGCAACTTTTGGCTTTGTCCTTCCGGAGGTCCGAGGCCACCGCGGCCAGGTCGGGCCTACTGGGCATGTGTGAAATCCTCTTGTTGCCGCGGGCGGCCTTACTGCGCTTGACGTTTTTGTTGTTCTTGTTGATGCAGGCCAGCGTGGCCACGTGGAAAATGTCTCTGACGCTGTTCTCCGACTGCTGAGCCGAGCACTCGATGTAAGGCGCCGAGATCTGCTTGGCCATGCTGGAACCCTGAGGAGGAAGAGGTCAAACGTGGTCACCGCCGGAAGAAACGCAGCTTTTAAGTACTTGCGTCAACAATTAGGAAAGGATTTGGGCTCTTAGGGGTCAGTTTAACAATCAGCCATTATTCATGAGTAAAACCTGCTTTACAGTTTCTGCATACCTGGTCGTAGGAGACGGGCGTCTGTCGGTGGTTGGAAAGCTCCACCAGCGTGCTCAGGTCGGTGCGCAGGTCGGACTTACACCCAACCAACAGCATCTTCGTGTTGGGACAAAACTCCTGGATCTCCCCTTTCCACTGTGGAGAAACAACATCCAGACAGAACGAGTTTACTCTCGACTCATTCAACACGAGAGAGTCAATATTTAGCTCCACATGTGAAGATAAACCAAGCACAACCGAACCACCGCAAAGTCTCCTAATGTGTTATTATGAATGTTGACCAGAATGACCCCGACACATCCCATGAGCCCCCCGCGCCGGTCACCCGCCCTTTAAGTACAAAAAGGTTAAAGCTGCCACTTCCTGGAGCCCCTCACGCTTTGAATCCTGCAGAGGAACTACAAATAATCCCTGTGTTTCCTCTCCGACAACAATAAACGCTCTGTGATCGATGGTATTTCTCCAGGGGCTTTAATCTGAGGCTAATGTGCCTCAGGGCCGACTGGCTGGCCGACTGACTGGCTGGCCGACTGACTGGCCAGGGGATCAAGTTCAGCAACATCCAAAGGTTGTTCACCTTCTGTCTGCACAAACACACCTCGACTAACAGCTGAGAGCAGATGCTAATTCTCACTGTCTGGAGCCCGACCTCTGAACATTAATGAATCAGCAGGAAAGACTGACAGATTTTGGTCGTACTGTAACTTTTATGGACAGCTACAATAAAAAAAAACTCCATGAAAACAGGAAGTTGCTTACAAAAGAACACGTCAGGTGTGTTTTACTGTAGAAAACACAGCGTGACGACGCTTCCTGCCCTGCTTTGTGTTGATTACACACTCTGACATGTGGGAGTCAGCCAGTGCAGCCACAGCCACCAGCTCCATGTGAGTAACTGGTGGCTCTACCAAGCTACTTCCTCCTTCCAGCCGCTCCGGGGATTTGAACCAGCGACCTGCCAGTCGCACTACAGCCGTACAACTTGATCCCGGTCAACGCGACGTGGCGTGGTTATCAGAGTGATGGTCCACGAACCTTTTTCAGGACGCTGTCGAGCGTTTCAGGGCGGCTGATGTCGAAACAGATGAGGACGGCGTCGGAGTCCGGGTACGAGAGAGGCCTCACGTTGTCGTAGTACGGAGATCCTGAAACAAACAGGAAAACAAGAAGCCGAAATCAGTACACACACACACACACACACACACACACCTTACAGCTCAAGACTGAGATAGAAGAAGGGCTTTTATTTTGTGTGTGGTCACTGAAAAAAAGGAAATACAGCAACTGAATCTACTGAAAACCTCCAACATAATTTCTGGAACGCATAAACTCATCGCTTTAACCTCAAAAGGCGTTTCTGACAGTTATTCTCACATCACATGATTGCAGCTCAGCCTTAATCCATGGCAACCGGGCGAGAGAGGAACAAACATGGAGCATCAGTAGAAAGAAATGTGCCGACTACGACAAGATCACTCGTTCAGAGCGAGGAAATAACTCAAGACTGAAACCATATGTCTCATCAGGGACACGCCCCAACGGTCGGAGAGGGGGGTGTAACGTCAAGATCACATGACGAGCAAGAGCTGACCACACACACACACACACACACACACACACACACGACCGGTTGACAGGAATCTGGAGAATTTTGTTGTTGGTAACTGAAGATTCCCCTGGGAGGTCTTTTGTAAACACTGTGGAGGAAATCCAGGAAGGCACTGTCTGTCTCTCACACACACACACACACACAGTTCCTACAATCTGAACACACACACACAGTTTAAAAGACCCCGCGCTTCCTTCCAGGCCTCACACAGCAACACGACACCAGCTGATCTGAACTGTATCTGTGGCCACGATCACACATTCACCGGGTTTGAGCCAGGCCTGTCTGGGAGGGGGGAGGGGGTCAAATGGACTTATCTAGGGGTCATCGCTCCATCCAGTGGGGACAGTAAACCACAGTGTGAAAGCTGCACACCCCTTCAGTGCAACAGACATTACCATGATAAAGAACTGTAGATGTAAACCCTGTTAGAGGAGGAGTCACTCATTCTTGATTATTTACTATCTGCTAGCGTTGGTTAGCCTTTTGCACTCATTCTGATAGATGACACCACCTGAACCAAGAGGCCCGACGCAGGAAGTACAAGGCGAGGAGGAATGTGGCATCCACCCCACCCCACCCCCCCCACCCCAAGGATTTTATTTCCCCCATTTTGCACGGCGGTCTCACGAGCAATCACGACCACATTGAATAGTTTGAAGGTTTTTTTCTTGGTTGACATTTCATTTTACAATACCAGCGCAATGAGAGGCCACACACACACACACACACACGAGTGGCTGTGTTCAGTGTGTGAGCAACTGTCTGCACAGATTCCTGTGAATTCACCTGGAGATTAAAGTATTTATAGCTGCATCTCCACAACATAAACAGGAAAATGAGGCGCAGAGGATCCAAAATAGCATGTGGCGTATTAAAGTGTGTGTGTGTGTGTGTGTGTTCGGGATCTTTAGTAGGAGACGTTTCCTTTCGTAGGACTCGTAACTGCATTAGGCCTGAGACTAAACTCTGCTTTAAGGTCATCCTCCTGCCAACCGGAAAGATAAGAGGAAATCCCAGCGAGCGCACGCGCACACACACACACACACACACACACACACACACACACAGACCTGGTGGCCGTCATCTAATTAGCGCCTGTCATTGTTCTCCCACAGGATCTCTAAATCTGGAAGGAAGACACACACCCTGTCCACCCTCTGTCCTTTAGACTCTGTCCAGCCCACTCGCCTGCTCTTTAAACACAACACTTGTGTCGCGCTCACGGCAAATTAATACTGTTGTGCACAACAATGAGAGGATACAGCGTGATGTGAAACAATACCCAACTACCAGTGTGGTCCCGAACAAAACGGCTTTCCATGACAAGGAGAAACTCTTTCAAGATGTCAAAATGTTCTTCAAATGCTTTTTCCACAGCTCAGATGAAAAGCACCAATTTTAATGCAATAAAAACCACATGGAACGAGTTGGAAAATAAAAATGTTGCTCTATTCGTGTAACATTATTCAAATTCACACACTTCTAAAATATCCTATTTCTGTACTGTATCCCACGCAGTCCCGAGGTCCGCCAGCTGCCACTGACTGACAGTCTGGAGGTACGGCAACAGGTTTACTGCATAGCCAACATAGCTGGGCTGAGCTGCTGTGTGTGTGTGTGTGTGTGGAGAGGCATTAAGCCACCTGTGGAAACAACAAACAGCGACAGGCACGTGGAGCCATCCCACACCGTCGAGCTTAAATATACATGTATAACCCTTCAGCACAAACACAGAGACAAAGAGCAACTTCAGCTGAAGCAACCTGCACCGGCGTCAGATGCACTGGTTGCTGTGGATACCAACATGTCTGTCGCTGCACACACACACACCGCCTCCATCCACGAAATATATAATAGAAAAAGGTGTGGTGCTGAAGCGCTACGTCACAACAGCTAGCGACGTGATAAGAAATGCTACGCTACTACGTGTGACGATGCTGGAAGAGGATACTATAAGATATGTAGTGATACAATGCAACTTCTAATAAAATATATATTATATATATTTCTATATAATAAGATAGGTAATGTTACATTGCATGCAGGGTTATATGCACACTTTCAAGGTACCTAAACCAAAACATTCCCAGACTCTTGAAGTTTTTACCACCAAAGAGGGTTTTGGAGATGAAACACCAGATTATGTTAGAAAATCAAGTATATTTCAAGGCGTATAATTGAATTCAAGCATATTCCTAACCTTGAAAACATAGCAAATGTTTAAAGATCCACATCAATGATCTCAAGGACACTCAAGGCCACATTAACAACAAACGTGTGAACCACGTGCATTCAAGCAGGTAGGAGAGAAATAACAGGGAGGGCACGGTGTTGGGTGTCGAGACCGGACACTGGTGTTAATGTCAGGTGTAACATCACACGGAGACCCCCCCCCCCCCACCACATTAGCAGACAGGAAGTCTATATTGCCGTCTTCCACTGTCCTCCAGGTCCTCCACTGCATCACAGTTTGCTCGAGGCGCTCAGTCGGCACATTCCCGTGTGATTCCTTTCCCCCTTGGAAACGAAGTGGGGCATTAGTGAACCACGCCACTTCTTTCACTCCGCCAAGGATCTGGGCCCGCTCGGTACAATAGGGGTCTTTGTGGAGGAGGAAGTAGAAACCTTTAGTCTGAGGAATGCCAGACATGCGGCTCCAATTCCCTGAGCCCAGAAATGTGATCCAACGCAACAATGGCCGCCGACAGAGGAATGGAGGGGGATTAGTGTGAGAGAGAGAGCAGGGAAAAGTCCCACAGTTCAGCTGTGCAGCATTACAGGGGAAACAGCACATGCAACATGCATGTTCCTTTAAAACTCCTCTCTCACTTTCAAAGTGGGTCATCTTTTAACGTGCAGAGTCGGCAGCTCCAAAAACTAAAATCTAAGGTTTCCCCGGGACACATACGATCAAATGAGCTCCGTGGGGTCCAACATGTGTCTCTGTGGGAGTCCTTGATGTGAAAAGGCCTCAGAGTTTCTGTGTTTCACTGATAAGATTTTTATTTAAGCGTTTATTTTCTTCCCTGCCAAAGAAAGTTGGAACAAGCATCTTCTGAAGTAAGAAAAATATTAATGAGCCGTTTCCTGTGTTTCACCTGAGCCTGGGGTGATCGCTGGAACGATGCGTTGACTGACAGAAAGAGAGAGAACAGCAACTTTAAAGCTGCTCTAATCAACATTTTAATAGAAGCAGAGGGTCAGATTACAGATGTGTAATGTGGTGAACACTGTTCACCGTTTCTGTGCACCGTAGCGTCTTTTCCACAGGAAACAGCAAACAAAAGTTAGCGACTAGCTTGTAACCAAGCGAGTGACCCCACAGGAACGCTAACGCTGCTGCGCGTGAAAATAAACGTGTATGTCAGTGTTTTTACAGATTTATAAGTTTCTGCTGGTTTAAAAATCACTAAACATCTGCACATTCCAGCTTCTCAAATCTGAGGATTTACTGCTTTCCAGTTATTTAACCAAACTGTTATGATAATTGATAATGAAGACAGTTGCAGCCCTGCCTCAGATTACACGTGAAGGTTTTCTATGCTCGGTTCACCACAGGTAAGTGAGACGAGGCCTCGGGCTCGCAGGTGCTGTCTGTTTACCTTCCCCGTCTTCACATCCTCCTGTCTGACTCGCTAACAAACACCTTTGTGGCTCACTGAGACGTGCGGGCAGACAGCGTAAACCGCTTCCTCTGCTGGTGAATGGAGCGCGACAGCTTCAAAGGCGGCGCGGCTCTCGGCCTCAACGGGCCCCACCCCGAGTGCAGGAAGCACGGCTCGCACAGACATGCAGGGTGGGGGACAAATGGAAGCCAAAACAGCTGGCAGGCATTTACCTTAATGACCCAAACTACTCCCATCACCCTCCCTTTTAAGCGCGCGCACACACACACACACACACACAAGGCCGCTCATTAGGCCACTCATCACTGCAGAACAAAGACCACCACAGTGTGTGTAGGTGTGTGTTTGTGAGGGAGGGGGTGGCAGAACCGAGTGTGTTTGTCTTCAGTCTTTGTCGGAGTGCGTGCTGGGGTCACACACACACACACACACACACACACACCTCAGGAGATAAGGGATCGATTGGATTGGCCGTGGCCGATGGGTGCCTCTACAAAAGGGACCAGTCAAGCTGAAAGCTGCATCCATCAGTGTGTGTGTGTGTGTGGGGGGGGTGAGGATTGAAGGGAGGGGGTCTAGGCTCCATCTCAGACCCACTGATCTAATAGGAGCAGCACCACCCCCACCCCTCTGTTTTATGAAGCGGAGAGAAAAAGAAAAAATGGCTCCAGGCGGTCGGCCAACACAGAGCAATAAAACTAAATTCTCACTCTGGCCGACATTCATTTCTTCACCTCTCCACTTCCTACACACACACACACACACAGAGAGAGAGAGAGAGAGAGAGAGAGAGAAAGAATGTGTAATTTGAGCTCCTTGTTTTGCTTTCTTGTAGTGCGAATTATTAAAACACAGCAAAAAAAGGCCAGAAAATGGAACTTAAAGCTGCCGCTTGTGCTCCAGCCGCTGGTGAAAGTCACAACTCGTTTCAAAACAAATGTTTCAGCGCTGATCTTTACGTTCGACAAAGTTTCTCAAACGTCGCTCAGGAATTTCAGGCTGGAGACCCGCAACAGCTGGCTGTGGAGTCGTCGCCGCCCCTCACGCACACCCAACATACGCCTCACTCACGCCTGGCTGCTGTGCTTTTCACTGCTGGGGCATTGATGGATGGGTAAATGGGTTTGTTTACACACACACACACACACACACACACACACACACACACACACACACACACACGGGGGATGCAGCAGCTGCTTTGGGCCCTGAACACAAAGTCCAACCAACAAGCGATAAAAGCTGGAGAGAATGTGTTGCACAACTAAACTTCCCCCCAAAGAAACGCAATGGGAAAAATTCCAAAATGTGTTCACCAGATGTACGAATGTGCGCCATCATTAGTCATCGCCGTCTCCACTCACATGTGGACTGTATGTCTCTGCTTGGATAGGGTTATTTATTTATACTGTGTTTTTATTGGCTGTTGTAACAAAGAGAGTTCCCCCCAGGGGATCAATAAAGTACTTTTGTACCTACACTTTGATGCATGTGTGTTGATGCTGAATGTTTCCATGTAGGTAAAAGGTGAAGCACATGTCTTTAGAGGAACAGCAGCTCCACACTATGAGAAAGTAGTTACCCAGCGGTGTTTATTAACGTGTCATTATTCAGAACAAGCCTTTATACCTCCTGATTTACACATTGTAACGTTCAGTCATGTGAGCTTGTCCACGGGGTAAGCTGCTGTGCTCGGACATGCCCAGACATTTCACCACAACATGATTTTTGACGGCGTGATTACCTGAGGTGTCCCACAAACTGAGCTCGATCCTCTGCGTGTCGATTTCAAAGCTGGCCGTGTAGTTTTCAAACACCGTGGGGACGTAGCTCTGCAGGAAAACACCAATACAAGTGGTTCAACTTTAAAATGAAGCTACAGCTGCAGTTAGCAACTAGTATCATAATGCTACAGTACTGTTAGCACTGTTGGACCTGCGTGACAACGCACGTCCTTCATCACTGTTAGAGCCTTGACCCCAGGGTCACATCCATCTCCAATATCACATCACGTCAATAAAAGCAGGTTCATCAGCATCATACATGTGCGGGGTTTGCGGTCTCACCTCGGGGAAACAGTCCTTGGCGAACACGTGAAGCAGGGCGGTCTTCCCGCACTGGCTGTCTCCCACCACCACGATCTTACACTTGACACTCTGACTGGGATCCATGCTGGATATCAGAGATAATTTCTGACACGAGCGTCTCTCCTTCATTGATTTCAGCCGCGGATCAATATAAAACAACGAGTCCAGCCGTGTTACGTCGCGGTGACTCCCAGCTTGCCTGCCTGCGCGTCTGCCTCTCCCGGTGTCTCTGCCTGCTCTGAGCCGGTTCGAGCAGTTTGTCTGTATTTATAGCGTCGCGGGAGCCAATGGCAGCCCTCGTCCCTCCCGCGAGCCGCCACACAGCAGCCCGCCGGGCTCGTGCTCCAAGATGGCGCCCCCGTTTGGACTTCACGCTAACGGCAGCTTTTATATCTAAAAATATAAAACTAATAAGTTTAGCAGAGAACATTTAAATAACATATCGTACATGGGAGCATTATTATATACAGAAGAGAGTCAATTCTAATTCTTACTTTATTTATTTATTTATTTTATTTGCTAACTGTCAAGTGGTTGATTAAAAACTAAAAATAAAAAACATCTTCCAGCTGAACTTTCCTCGTGTGACTTTTTGTTGATGTGTTAAAATGAATAAAATATACAAATCTGATCAATTTTAAAACATTAGATCTTTTTTCCACAAAAGGAGATCAACGGATAATGCTACTAGCATGTTTGCTAACTGCTAGCTACAGTTAGCATCCAGTTGATTCTGGACCGTAAACAATAATTTATTCATTGACATGTCTTACAAATGGTGACAGAATGAAAGTTTTAATGTTAATTTGATTAGTTTGAGGCCTGAAACCAAGCTAAACCTTATTAAAGTAGCATACTATTCTAAATCTCTGTTCTAAATGCTCCTGATACTAGACTATTATTTATGTATAAAGACCTAATTACTCGAAAACCAGGGCCAACAACACCTACAGCAATATATATATATATATATAAATATATACACAAAACCGTTAGCAACTTTTCATGACCAAGGTCTTAAGTCGATTTGTCTTCCCTGTAAATTTACCTACAATGCTACTGATTCATTTGAAGCACTAAAGAGTTGCACTGTTCACCACTGGGTGGAATAATTAGCTGGGTAATATATTCCTTACATTAAAGATGTCCTTTAAAATGTTTCTGCTGGGCCAGAGCACAATAATGGGCCCGTCGAGGTTCCTGTAACTCGCATGGAGTCAAATTTGGTCCCAAGGTGATGCAGAAAGGCACCTTATTATCATCATTTTTTATGTTTTATGTACATTTCACTTAATTCTTACAGAGAATGAGCCCTCAGGCTGCATATTAGCTGAACATTGAGTCACACGCAAAGAGATTTCTCTTTAAGAGCAACCAATAAACCCAGTGAAGCCCCCACCATTATTTTCAGTGAGCAACTTTGGTAGTTTCCAGTGAGGATTCCCTCATTATCTGTGAATAATACATGTACTCATTGTGGCACACACACCCAGAGATAGCACATTAGCTTCCATCCAGAGCCTTATGAGCAGACCCGGAGAAAAACTAAATTTCCCTATGGGCTCGATAATGCACCACATTCACATTTTTCTATCTTTTTTCAGAGTGTGAACAGGCACCCTTCTGGTCCCAAAGCGTACTCTCTAAGCCTTCAGGCTACTTTCCCAACACGGCATCAACGCTCATTTTGCAAAATTAAAAAAAGAAAGAGGGGAAACAGCAGCGTTCTGCATCAGCTCTCCCCTCTGCGACAGAGTGATTGGACTCTCTGTGTTGCTGGCAGCGTTCTTACAGTGAGACAGCTCCACCCTGCAGGCTGTGTGGTGGGAGTCCCGTCTGTCGTGTGGGAGCTCTGCCTCCAGGACGCAACACTGCCAGGAGGGAAAAAAGGGGAGAAAGAGGGGGGATTTTACACACTGTAGCTCCGCTATTTGGTGGACATCTCTGTACCTTATGCATTTGACCTCATTCAGATTCTGGCTGAATCTGAAGATTATGGAGATTTTACCTGCATGTGTGGTAAAACAGTCGTTTTGTTGTTTACATGTACCTGTAAAATGAGCTCTTGTATCCTTCCTCTGATCTTTACGTCCAAATAAATCCAGCTTGCTGAGATTGAAGGAGACATAGCAGGCGGAGAGATGGTGAGGTGTTTACACCCTGTGCCCCTGTGCCCTTCTCCAGGTCTATTCAGGCTGGCTGCCTGTGTGAAAGCCTGCAGCGCTGCCAAATCTCACTTGGGTGCAGCCACACACTTGGGCCAATTTAATGCAGTGCAGATTGACATCATTCAGGAACATCTTAAAGGTAAATATCACACATTTATAGATCAGATGTAATCAACTTGTACTGTATTTAGGAGTGTTAATCTTTATTTTTGGCATGCATACACATCCTTTCTGATTTCCTACATTTCCATGCAGAAAACCAAAGAGAAGGTGTATAAACATGTTCCAGGTCAGGTTTGATTATTCTGGTAAAGAACAAGCTAACATGTCTTGTATTGCATTTTGGTCTGTTGAGCCTCATGTCAATATACAGAGAGATGGGTTTTCTGCTCCTCCTACATCAGCTTTCTGTATGTTTGACTGTTCAAAATGATGGATGCTCTTTTATTTTAGCTAGCTGAAATAAAAATCTAAATGGACCCAGATGGGCGTACATTATAGTCGACATTATACTGGGTCTTAATGTTAATGAGCCTGGCACTGGCAGACAACTACAGTTGCCCAAATACTGTACATGCTTCCCAGAATAGAAATGAGGGTACCACCTGTTTCTGGTCACATGGTGCTGTCAACATCCTGTCCAGGTTGTACATTACCCCTGATTCTTCTTCTTATCATTATCATTCACCGTCTTTAGCAGCTGTTAACAGGAGGAAATCAAAGCAGCCTCGGGCTGGAAGTAACGGGGGTTAACAGAACATGTAGCTGTGTTTCAGACATGATCTTGGAGTATCCTTGACTGAAAATCAATAAGCTCAAATACTGTATCTCTCCTTGTGGAACTCCCTTACCACGTGTGTACCTGCCTACCATCTTGTCCTTGGAAAGTCAGGGATTTCTAGTTCCTTTGTGAGTGTACTGTATAAATGTGATGCAAGTCATTGAAGATAAAGACATTTGAGTGCAACAATTAATGATTTTGGATGCTCAGACTGTACATTTTAATTAATACGCTGTTATCAATAACATTTGAAGAGTACATACTGTCTGATCTTTATTCTGTATTTCCCATAATGCTTTGTTGCACATCTAGGTCAGCACACATTTACCTTGCAGTATCTTTTTAAAGCAGCTCAGTGTTGTTCAATGCGTTGGCACAGCAAATTTGGGGGAAATTATTCATACGGAAAATTCCAAAAAGGAGCAATGGCGTAGTTTCCTGAGATAAACTCACGCTCGGGTGTGTGCGGCTTCACTATCTTTGACATCCAGCACAGTTCAGGTGTGGGTCACACACCAGAGCACGTAACTATTCCTGTGTCTGAAAGCTTCTTGGAGCACACAGTGAGAGAAGGGAGGGTTTGCCATGTTGCTGCAGTGATTTCCAGAAATGTTAGGCAACAACAGGTAGCAATTTAAACATAAATTATTATAATTCCAAACCGGTCACAAGATGATTAAGAATGAGTCAGAAATATTAGAATTGGATCAGTGCTGGAGGTGTGCGACGAGTCTAGGTCACTGGGTCACTATCCCTCTGCTGCCCTGACAGCATGCTGCCCCACAGTTATCTCTGTCGACGTGCATTCAATCAGTGGAGCACTGACATTTACGGCCGGGGATAAACACAGCGTACACTCACTTGCTTCAGTTTGAGAGGGATTTCCTCAAACGGTTAGTCACTGTGACCGGGAAATTAAGGCCAGAGTCCAAACAGTTCAGGGAGAAAGAAACAGCGATGGATGCCTCCTTTTGATCTTTCTTCAAAAACAAGTGCAAACCCCACAAAAGTGACACAACACTGACGTCTTTGGCTTGTGTGGTGAAGGCTTAGATTAAACCTTCAAAGAACCTCTGTAAAATAAAATACATTTTTTGTTAAACAAGAGATGTCAGACACTTGTTTCAACTGCTCTCAGCTCTCAGCTCTCAGCCTTGATCTTTGGCTGACAGCAGCGGGGGGGGGGGGGGCGCGGTCTGAAAGTACTCTAGTTTCAGAACAAGGAGGTGTTATTTCTCACCTGCTGAGCTACTGGATGACCCTTAATGACTCACTGTACTTGTGTGAGCACTTGCCTGTTGCCCTTTAGTATAAAAATCTTTGAGAAATTGCCTTTTCTCTCCCTGTGTCCAGAAACCCTCTTAGTTCATTCAGTTCTTTTAAATGTCGGCGTTGACAGAGAAGCATGCAAGAAGGTGATAATGATGATTTGTTTGCGTTTTTTCTGTGTTGAAATCACTGCCCTTTAATCTCCATTTCCAATAACAATGAGTAATAACTCATCCAGCGTTACCAAATACTGAATGTATGAGTCACCTGCTAACACTCAATGTCACTGCCTCCCAGTGTTTTGGTTCCTACCTGTAACTAGAGTCACAATCCTAGAGGCGGAACAAATGAACGTACGACATGATTAATATTATTATAATAATATTCTGAATAAACACTAACATAGAAAACAAATACGAAGACGAAGTATTCAACAGTAATAAATCATAAGTAACCTTCGAAGTATGTTGAAATTTAGTTTGTACATTAAATTAAAGCGCGTTAGCCATTAGCCGACAATTAGCATACAGGTTACGCACGTAAGTTAGCGTAACCTACTTACATCAGCTAGCATGCTAGCATGACCGCCATCGTTTAAGAGGTAAACTGCCAACAGGAAAGTCTCACTCTACCTGTAAAAGAGTAATTATTATATTCTGGGGTTTCTAGTGCATGAAACAGTGGTGACTGACTGGAACCCCCTAATGAATCTTAATAAGCTTCGACTCTTTGTCCTCCAGCCCCTCTGGCTTACTAGCACATGACATTTTCTTTTAATAAACCATTATCTTAATATCCTCCACTGGATTTACTGTAGGGTAGGGAGGACACACACACACACACACACACACACACACACAATCAGTGACGGGAACACACACGTAGAAAGTCTGTCAAGTGTCTCTCGTCAGTCATTAGGTCGGTTCAGGCATGGATACACACACTGATGTAATGAGGCACAGTGAATGTGCTCAGTCTGTGTGAGTGTTTAATAGGTTGAAAGATGAATCATTCCTGGGATGACCTGATTCTGCGGGGAAGTTTGAGCGTGTGTGTGTGTTTGGGGGTTAATGGCGCATGAAATGATGTCTTCATTAGCATCTCCTCAAGATAAACCACATGATGGGACAATAATCATATCTGTCAGTTACATGACAGGAACATAGGATATTTGTGAGTGGAATCATTAAATGACGACAGTGAAAATATGATTAAAACCTTTTGTATCCACTTTTAACACCTGAGCCCGACCGGATCAGATGTAAACACGAAAAACGTAAATGTCAGTTAGTTTTTCTTATTGCACAATGCTCTAAATCCCGTTGCGTGTTGAATAATGATCGATGATGAAATGAACAGCTCTGGCTGGTATCTTGCAGTCATGTGGTCTGGGATGCAAACCAGCGCCTGCTGTTATTCCTCACCATCCTCGGAAATGTGAGGCTGCTGTGCGAGGAGGATGTGGTTTTTTTATTTATTTAACAACCGTGTGCAGACCCACCACAGTCACTCAGATGAGTCAAATCACATCACAGGGCGATCCAGATCTGAGGCGTGTGTGTGTGATGTGTGAGGTGGAGATGAGGGCGACAGCCAGGGAAATAGCCTCCGGTGTCATCCAGCCATTTATCACCGTGACGACAAACGAGGAGCTCCATATGTGTTGAGATCATCTTAATGTCAGGACGGAGATCTGCCCTCAGAGCTCAAATACACAAAAGGAGAAAGAAAGATTAGCTGATGTGTCAACGTCAGTCTGATTAAAAGCTATCAAATTACAACTGACTGATGTAAATGTTGACTTGATAGGGTTTTAATGTTCTTTCAGGTGACATAATGTGGCCCCTGCCTGCTATATTGGAAGCCATCAGCTGTTAATAATCCTGTTGAGGGGCCCCAGTTTTATCTTATAAAGACAGTTAATTACCTTTTTATAATATATGTTAATATACTATTAACATATATTAAAATATGAATCTCCACAGTGTGTGCAAGCATTCAACATTTTGGGAAATGTCAAATTATTATTTGCTTTCTTGCTGATTTCTGGTTTCTGTACACTAAAGAAAAAACTAGAGCCAGGAGACTGTTAGCTTAGCTTAGCATAAAGACTGAAAGCAGTGGGAAATGGCTAGCCTGGCTCTGTTCAAAGGTTAAAGGTTAAAAGATCAGGTCACTAACATGTTAAATCCATACAATAAAAAACTAATTGTTTTGTCTAACATGTAGTTTAGGTCGAACACAGCACTTCCAGTCTTCGTGCTAAGCTAAGCTAACCATTCCTTGGGTTAGCTGGGTAGTTAGCTCTGCAGAACACAATGCAAAGATAGCACTTCATAACTCAGAAATTACTTCCTTTCAACTGTGTGACAGTGACACAGAAATCAGCCTTCTGACACCCTAAATAAGGTCTTTATGTTCTGGCTAAATATAGCTAACAACCAGGCCATCTCTCTGGCCCATATATGTGCTAAGTCTCCAGCAGGCCTAAATGAAAGACGGGAGATGTGCTGAGGTATACTGAGCCTTGTTAGCTTTTAACTGCCTGACAAGTCACTTCTTTAGACACACTTTAAATTTCTGAATGTTTAATTATGCACTTCGACAGCAGACGTTTTGTTTCGTGTGAGAGAAGGAAGATCACAGGTGTAAATAATACAAATCAATGATTTCAGTTTCACCGGGACACTTTAACTTTTCCTCTGCTGTGAAGTAGGCTTATGTTTTTCAGTGGGACTAACTATTTTCCTTATGGTCTTAATTAATGGATTAATTCATAATTCTTTTTATTGTTTCGTCCATAATATGTGAGAAAATTGTGAAAATGGCAATTAACACTTGCCATCAACAGACTGAATGTCACATTTCAGAAGCTATAACCAGCAATTATTTGGCAATTTCTCTAATCTTGACCAAAATAGTTGCAGATTCATACAAAAAAGAAAAGTCACATCACTAAATTCAAATGCAAATCGTGTTAAGATCAATGCTTTTAAACCTTAGCTTGAGATCAGTTGGTCCACTTACTGTTTATTGAGGAAACATTGCTAGAAAGCGTCACTGTGGTGTGCCACACAGTCAGATGAGAGCAGCAGAGCCCCCCCCCCACCCCCTCTGTCAGCACTGTGGTGATGTTCACGCGATCTCCCCTCCCCACCCTCCTACCTACTGGCATGCCTCGGCACTGTGGCCTGGAAATCAGCGCCAGACGTGGCGAGGATGCAGCGTGCTAAGCCAAAAGCAGAGCGCTGCCCAAACCGACGGAGGGGGGATGGGTGATTGTGTCAGCATCTGCGAGTGCGCGTTTATGTGCAGGAATACGGAAATCCTGCAGACAGAAAGTGTGAATATGTGGACGTTTAATGTCAGAAAACATCCGACACAAATATCCCAGACAGAGACACAACCAGAGGCATGCTGACCCCCTTACATCGGGGTCTTTCAGGGCTGCTTCCTGAAAGAGTAGTTAAAGTAAGAGGTGTGTTGTGGGGTTACGTTAAGCCACTGGGGTGGTGGTGCTGGGGTTTCTGAGGGGAGGTGGGGGCTTCATACCAACATGTCTTTGATCTACTGAAGTGGCCTGAGGTCTGAGCTGCCTGCTGTGAGTGGAGCGGGTGGGTGGAGGTGTGTGTCCACAGTTACACATGAAAACTGTCCAGTGCGTAGCCTCGTATCGGACGCTAATTGTTTTAATGAGATTATGTGTCAGAGGCTGTTTTTTAGTGCATAAATCAGACTTGTGCACACACCTTTGTTGTATTATGAACACTATCACTCTCACTCACACCCTCACGCACCCCATTATACATGAGAGGCAGAGTAATGACCAAGAATTACATGTTTCTAAGAAGAAAAAGTGAATGAAATAGTAATGTTCTGTGCATGTGTGTGGGACAGTATGGTGATATATGTAGCTTCAATTCTCAGTTCCTGATTGGCTCACAGCTTCTGCAAGTTAGCAAACATGGATGTAAACAATGCACGGTAAACAGCGGCTTGTGGCGTACTCACGTCTGCATCTGAGAAACACTGAATGTAAACATACTGGTAGCTGTGTTTGTTTACAACAAAGTTCTTCACCACTTCTTCAAGTTCCACCCGTTTTCTGAACATACTTTCATGCACATTTGGAGTCAGGGTTTGTGTTGCGCCTCGTGATGTTACGATGCTGTGGATTAGCTGAATGAGGATTACTGGCTCAGGGCGGGGCACCTTATCTTGCAGAGGTGGTGATGCACACAGAAAGTGCAAACAAAGAGGAACTCCTTGTAAAACAGATGATATCACAGAGGTCATGTGACACCTTTGCAAATGCAGCAGAGTTGGTTGGTGGTCGAGGGCGTAGCTGAGAGAGGGGGGGGGGGTGTCACTTGTCTCTCCCCCCTTTGGGTCTGTCTCCACTTATAAAACTCCAATAAAAGCCAATAATGTTGTGCAGATGTAGACGTTTCACCCGTGAGCTGCCAACATAGAAGGCACAGTATGTGGAGAATGCCTTTGATCAAGGCTTTATGGAGGAGTCGGCCGCTTTCATGATTCTGCTGACATTTCCAGGAGCCTTTAAAGACTCGAGTCGGGGCTAATCGAATCAGCGTGGCTTCTGTCTCTCCGAGGTTAGGTAGCATGTATGCGGCCGGCCTCTTAGCAGTTTGGGTTTTTTATGGTTTGGCGATGAGGAGATATTGTGTCTAAGTGGCTTTTCAATTGATTTTCCTCCTGCAAACTCCTTAATGTGAACGAATCCATTCATTCCTGCAGCTTTTATAATGAAATGTTGATTATTTTATGAATCCTGCATGAAGCTACGTGATATGTACAGAGTGCATTGTGTGTGTGTGTGTGTGTGTGTGTGTGTAGCTGTGACCTGGTAGCATGTTGGTTTGCATAATGTGTTTAACATTTCTCTCTGTGCTGGACTTTGATATATCTTTGTCCTTTCTCCGAACATTAACATTTCACTTAAAGCCAGCGTCATTCATCTTCGGCACGCGACTGATTTCAGATGCCGACAGCATACAAATGCACTCATCTCACACACACACACACACACACCTGCATGTGCAAACACACCCGTGCTGGCACATGCTGTTGGCTCAGTAGGCCGTTGATGCATTCACAACCTTTCCTTGCACGTCGGCGCCTCCCTGTCCTCCATCTGCTCCTTCTCAGTCAGTCTGTCAGATTACAGTGGACAGAGCAAGCGCAACACTATATTTGCTGTAATGTGTAAATCTTTCCATTGTCTCTGTTTGGCTTTCACACATAATAAACTGGCAAACTTCTCCCTTTCTTGGGTCCGACTCGCTGCAGTTCTTTACAGCGTGTAATTGAACTCACCACGCCGATTACACAATCTGAACCTCCTCGCTGTCACAGATTTGATCACCGACCCGGGGGCCCATCATGGTCAGTGCAGCATGTGTAATGGCAGATAGTGCCATTTCTGTGCTGCCTTCAATTTTGAAAATATCCAGGCCATTAAATCGTACAGGTGCTTTCACGCGAATCTGAATTATTAGACCTATTTCTGGAGCGTTTTCGCCTCCTGGACACGTCACATATACAGGTCAGAGTAAGACAGACTGCCTCAAATAATCCCAGAGACACACAAATCATCCGATGCCACGTCGTGCCACCTGAGAAATGTGCCTCTCGGGCTTCTGGTATCTTTTGTGGGTTAATGGAGCTGAGCGATGAGGGCTGAAATTGAGAAGCTCTCCCACAGGGCAGCATAACCAATCATTTGATATTCTGGACCAGCTGAATGCATTTTGCCGTTTAGATGCTGGTGCACACATCCAAGCCTGAAAATCATCAAACACATGTAAAGAAAACACTTAAACGATGTGTTTAAGTCTCCCTGAATGAGAAATGTGCATAATAAGGCCCTTGTTCTGCCAGTTTCAGCCTTGACTGTGTTTAAATATCCAAGTGTAATATAATAGTTCTGTATTCAGGGGGGGGGGGGGCACAAGTGGCGTCCTGCGGGGTCGAGGTTTAACAGGCAAACACGTTTCTGCTTCAAACCCGGCCAGCTGCGAGCTTTTTACGAGAGGTCGGAGGAGAGG
>JAVQJD010061244.1:0-11297 GCA_036023655.1 Nannoperca australis | reverse complement strand
TTGAGTATAGAATAATATAGAATATTTTTTTATAAATATTACATATGATAGTATTATAAATGTAACTACAGTCTATAACCAGCTGTATTAATATATTTATTTTGCCTTGGTTCCTTTATTATGTCGTGGTTTCTTTCAGTGGTCTTTCAGAAAAGCAGAAACATGTTACTGGAAGTATTTGCCCATAATCTACTTTTGCACTGGATAGTCAAATTTGAGCTCATTGCAATTTCAACACTGATGAGATTTTTGTTTTTAGCATTGAACAACTAAAGCTACGTGCTGGACTGTGTTCTGTGTTTCCAGGGAGAGTCTGGATTTCAGGGGATTCCCGGCCCCAGAGGTCCTCCTGGACAAGGTCTGCAGGGGGACAAGGTGAGGCTACAGTGTCAGAAATATGTAATAATCATAGTGAGAAACGTGACAGCAAACTTCACACAACACGCTTATATTGTGTGAACATGTGAGCAACAACAAATACAAAAGATCTCATGTGGTCAGTCAGGTTGTATGTGGACGGATCGCTTGCTCACTAGATGTGTGCATCTGCACAGGAGCTCCTGATGGGGGGGAATAAGATACCGCTTTCTATCACAGCCCTACTGTGTGATTGAGGCTGATAAGACGACTGTTTCCTTCCTCTTGCAGGGGGATCGAGGCTTCAAAGGTGAAAAGGGCATAAGGGGAGACAAAGGAGAACCTGGAGAGTTAGGAGCCACCGGACCTTTGGTACTGGATTTTGTTTCTTTTTTAAAAGGCTGAAGTGCTCTCGAGGAAATCTCACAACATGTGAACAACTAATAAACAACGATCTCTTTCAACTCACAGGGTAGAGTGGGACAAAAGGGAGACCCTGGACTTACAGTAAGAATAGTGCATCACTCGGTACACTGAAAATCATCCACATCAGATAAACAGTGCAGGAGACGCTTTTATATATAATCCCCCGATTTAAGGGGAAAGAAAGTTAGATAGTTAGTTAGAGGACACTAGTCAGACGTTCAGGTTTAAGGGTGTTCACATTCATTTTGGGTGTATAGAGGCTTTGTGCAGACACTTACTATATCCTAGAATTGGAGGAATCTGTATAGTCATAGATTATCCAGCTGATTTGGATTTAAGCAGCCTCAAGTTAAAGCAGAAAGCTAGACCTTCACCCTCATACTGTGACTCAGTGACACATCAGTTCTTTAAGTCTGCACTTCTATCTTTCACAGAGGGAAGAAATCATCAAGATAGTCAGATCCATATGCAGTAAGTAATTAGAATGAATTAGTAATTAGAGTTTCTGTTGATCCTTGATGTTTATAACCTGACTCTGTTTGACCAGGTTGTGCAGTGACATGCCGCCAGACCCCCTTGGAGCTCGTTTTTGTGATCGACAGCTCCGAGAGCGTCGGCCCCGACAACTTCGTCGTGATCAAAGACTTTGTAAACGCCCTGATCGACCGAGCCTCGGTCAGCTGGGACACCACGCGGGTTGGTGTGGTCCTTTACAGCCACATCAACATGGTGGTGGTCAGCCTCACACAGGAAGCCACTCGTGATGAGATCAAGTCTAAGGTGCGTTCCATGACCTACCTGGGCGAGGGCACGTTCACAGGCAGCGCCATCCAACAGGCCAACCAGCTGTTCAAGGTGGCGCGGGCAGGAGTGAGGAAGGTGGCCATCATCATCACGGACGGGCAGGCTGATAAAAGGGACTCGGTCAGTCTGGAGAGCGCCGTGTCCGAAGCTCGAGGGAGCAACATCCAGATGTTCGTGATCGGGGTGGTGAATGAGAGCGACCCTCTGTACGGGGAGTTCAGGAAGGAGCTCAATCTCATGGCCTCCGACCCCGACAGCGACCACATGTACCTGATAGATGAATTCAAAACTCTTCCAGGTGAGCTTCAGGATTACATTTCACTCCATGTGCCCAAAAATGTATTTCATGTCTCTAAATATACACACAGCATGATGTGTGACCTTCCACAGAAAACACTTTTGACCTCCTCTACTTCCACCTCCACCAAGAAGACAAGATTTAGGTTCGAGAAATGTGAAGAAATTTACTTTCACAAGAATATTTTAAACAATTTCTCCTGCTGACACTTGGTGGCAACAAAGAGCAACATTTCCTCGTGAAGATTCATCCTATAAACACTCAAGAATGAGCTTGGATGTAAATCTGGGAAAATCAGCCTACCATTGTGCTCTTGAGCAAGACACCCCAACCGGCTCCGAGTTCTAGCCGCACTGGGAAGCTACTTACATGAAAGTGAAGCCGGAGAACGTGCTGTATAAATGCACTGGTGCTCAGAAAAACTATACAGAGCAGTATTATGACTAAATATTTACTGTTATGGTCTTCTGCAGCTCTGGAGAGAAAACTGCTGGGTCAAATCTGTGAGGACGGAGAAGGACGTTTGTTCAGCTCCGTCCTGAGCTCCAGACTGCCTCCAGGAGTCCCTGAGGTCTCCAGTAACGTTCGAGAGCCCCCGTTCAAGACCGATACAGACACACCCACCTTCACAGGGGACTTCGGGAGAGTTCAGATGGTGGTGAGGAGAACAAAACATTTTCATTTTACTACCTGCTTTTGTCAACTTAGGCTGCGTTACAACAGTTTAATGTATCACAGGCAATATCCAGAGGCAACTCAGTGAAATCATCCAAAAACCTTTAGTATTCTGTACAATGTCAGTCAGTCCGTCGGTCCACTACTTTAATTTTTCATTTATCCAATGAAACACCTCAACATCTTCTGAATGGATTGGCACAGAAATTGGTAAAAACGTTCAATGTTCCCCAAGGATGAAAATGGTTTTAAGTGACTTGGATAGATCCCTTAACTTTTAATCTTGCGCCATCATCAAGTCAAAAATGTAAGTTGTTCAATACTTAATACACAAAATAACTGTAGCAAAGTCAAAAGTACAATATTTCCCTCTGAATTATGGTGGAGTAGAAGTAGAAAGTGGCATGAAAAGAAAAGACTGAAGTACCTCAAATTTGTACTTTCAGTACTTGAGTACATAGTTCAATTCCACCACTGGCAGTAGACTGGATGTGGAAACTCCTTACTAAAATAAATATGTATTAGTCCGAAACAGCAAATGGATTTCATTCTTCACCTTTGGGAACAGCATCTTGTTATGGAAGCCCATTTCCGCCACTGTGATGAAAAAAATTAAGCTCCAGTATCTCAATATATTGACTTAGTATCTCAATATATTGAGAAACATTCTCAATAATGAGTTAGTATTTCAATATATTGACTTATTGTGAGATACTAAGTCAATATATTGAGATACTAAGTCAATATTTTGAGATACTAAATCAATATATTGAGATACTAAGTCAATATATTGAGACACTAAGTCAATATATTGAGATACTAAGTCAATATTGTGAGATACTAAGTCAATATTTTGAGATGCTGGAGCTTAGTTTTTTTCATCACAGTGGCGGAAATGGGCTTCCATATTTGTACTTTTCATTTACCAAATGGAGCAGGCTCTTGTGTTATTTTACCTGGATAAATAAAGGTACAGTAGATTAAAACATCCTCTGCTTGGTTGCAGCCCGGCCCTCCAGCGCCACAGCCCGACAGAGAACCCGTCAGTCCGCAGAGACCCAAGACGGACGACGGATACACCTTAGAAACTCAGAGATTTCCCCAGTTCGACAGGGAGCCCTTCAGACCTGTAACAGAGTTCCTCCCACAGTTAGACATAAAGGACCCCAACAACCATATTGTGATGACGGGAGCTATCGGGCCGGCGGGTCCCACTCTGAAGGCCCTGTCTGAGGAGAAGACACCGTCACTGTTGCCCCCGACTACTCCACTCCTGCCTTCTGACACCTACGTATCACGTAAGAGTTTGCAGGAGAAATTATTGGTTTAAATGTAGTCTTGAATAAGGAAAAATTAATATGCACTGAATGTTTTCTAACATTTAACAACTAACACTTTTTTGCATTTAAAGTTCTCTGCACAGCTTTTCTGTAAATAAGTTTCAGATGAACTTATCAAAATATTATACTATAACTAACAGTTTTATCTGAAACATGAATGTAAACGTTTCTGCCAAATTTCAAGGAATATTATGATAATTTGGGAAATACATTTATTCACTTTCTCTCAGAGCGTTAGATCAAATACACATATGAAGCCACAGCCGGAAGCCAGTTAGCTTAGCTTAGCATCCGCGCATATCCCATAATGTCAAACAGTTCCTATATGTTTACGAGGATATCAATAATCAGACATATTTTGAATGGTAAGAGATGTTACATAATTAAAGCCTTTAGAACATATATGCATGGTTTGAGTAGCATTATTTTTAGCCATGCTAGCAGCGTAGATCCAGGGATGCAGTGTTGGTCTGTTGGTTTATTCCAGATTGAAATATTTCAACATCTACTTGATTGATTGGTACAACATTTTGTACATACATTCATGATCCCCAGAGGATAAATCTTACAGACTTTGCAGATCCCGACTTTTCCTCTAGCGCCACCATGACATTCACAATTGTGGTTTTGAATAAAATATCTCAATAACTATTGGATGGACTGCCCTGAAATGTACAACACATACTCATGTTCCCCTGAGGATGAACTCTAAAAACTTTAGAGAGTTGAATTTGTCCAAATACCTGTAACAGTAATGACAATGCCATCGGGCTCTGCTGTACTTTAGATTTAGTGCCAATTCTTCAAATGTTAGCATGCTAACAAGCTAAACATACCAGCTCAACATCAGCATGTTAGCATTGTCAATGTGAGTATGTTAGCAGTTAGCTAACTTACAGAGCTGTTAGCATGGCTGTAAACTTGTTTTGTTGTTGACTCCAGCGGAGGGCTGCGGCCTCCCTCTGGATCCAGGACCTTGCCGGGACTACGTGGTGAAGTGGTACTACGACGCCACAGCTAATTCCTGCGCTCAGTTCTGGTTCGGAGGCTGCCTAGGAAACAGCAACCAGTTTGAGACCGAGAAGAGCTGCAGAGAAATCTGTGTCAAGGTCTAAACATTGCACATACGTTCATAAATGGTATTGGTTCATAAATTTGCCATGAAGCTCACTTCAACTTCAGAGCCTTAGTATTTTACTTGTACCTACTTTGACTTGCATAGGGAAAATAAACAGAAAATGTTATATAAAAAAATTGCGTCATTAAACCAAATTAGCCTAAAGTGGAGTTTAAGGTTTAAATTGTTCAGTAGACTAAGTAATATTGAATGTGTTTATTTCCTGTTGGCCAGAGGGATTTGTGTGAACCAAGCCATGCTTATGCAGAGAAGTGATGTTACTTACACCGTTAAACAGTTCTGCTAAAAATAAAATAAACGTTGCAACCACTAACCTTTTTATTCAGAAAAAGTAAGTCTTTTGTATGACGCAACGATGTATTTTTCTACTAAATGTCGTACGTTCTTTTGATGTTTATGTTTTTTTAATACTGTGAAATGTCATTAAAGAAAGAAACAAGGAAATTAACGTATAATTTAGCGCATCAGAGGTTTGCTTGGGACCAAAGCGTCTGCTAAATGAATGTAATGTAATGTAATGCAGGATGTCCACGTGTACAGAAAACACAAGGTTTTCACACAAAAGAAAAATGGTGCTGGTTGTATTTAGCCACGTGCCTAGAAAATGTAACAAGTCTTTCTCTGAACGCATAATCTAAGAGCTTCACCAGAGGAAATAGCCGGTGTTGTCGTTACATTTGCAACAGCAGTTCAAACCTCCTGATAATTTCCCACATCTGCAGTTGGCCCTTCATCGCCAAACAAATTAGTTCGGCCAGCGAGAAGCAGTTCTTCTGTTGTTGAAGTGAAGAAGAATCACTTCCCAACAGGAAGATGACTCACTGAGAAACACTTTTCTTTACCCTAAAGTTTCAAGTTGGACATGATTACATGTAATTAGTGACGAGAGGCTGCTCTCGGAACAATGCATCTTCAGCTTGAGGCATAAAAAGCACGAGCGGTGCCAATTTAGCTATAAGGCTTCGTCTTGTTGACTTTAGGGAAACATCTTGAGGAAAAGTGCAAATGGCCGGTCGTGCTGGTCGAGCGTGGCAGGCCATATTTTGCATTAGTGCTGCCGTCAGCACTGTTTTTATCATTCCCAAGCCCGACGGTTAACGGTTACTTCCTGTCTCTGCACGTTCATGAAATAGAAAGAATAATGGAGGCAGTCAAAGAAACCAGTAGGAAAATAAAAATTTAATCTTTGGCTTGATTGTACATTCAGTATCATTTCCATTCACTCACACCATCAGACATTCAAAATGTTTTACAGCGCAGGGCGTCATTTGTAAAAGGCAAGGAAAGAAGACATGATGATGTATCCAGGCTCCTTGGATGGATTCGGATCCTTCCCGTCGAACAAGCCGGAGTAGACAACAGTGTTGTACCCCTGCACGCTTGTGTTCAGCTGAAACAGGATGGAAACAGAAAGAATCCCACACGCCGTGTTAATAAAACTAAATAATGAAGCACGTTTCAATCTCACAGATATCTTCATCAGGAAAACACACACTGCTCAGGTGTTTGTCAGGACAGCGCTGAAGAACAGTCAACAGGAAGTCTAAACTACACCTGCAGGTGGCCGAGGAAAACGGTGTACCTCTATTAATTACTATTACAAGGAAATAGTGGGGGTTTTTAACCCTTGTGCTACCTTGCGGGTCATATTGACCCAGTGTCTTCTCCAGAGGGTAGCACAAGGGTTAATCTTTGGGGCATTACATTAGACATCGACAGTGAAGAGGCAGACAGGAAACGGAGGAGAGAGACAGAGAGAGAGAGAGAGACAGAGACAGAGACAGAGAGAGAGAGAGAGGATGCGCAAAAGGTTGGCAATAGAGGACCAGACCAGAAGACCAGATTAAATCTACATCGTTGCAAAACTTGGACACATTTTCAAGTGTTACAGTAGAAAGTACAGAAAAGATCAATGTAAATATACAAATTATATCGTACTAATACATGTGTTGCCCAAAACAAGAGGACAAAAGGAGAAGAAGCTTGTTTATGAAATCATCTAACAAGGCATGCCGACTACGAGATCCTAACTATGCACACTAACAGCATGCAAAGTTACGTTTCCATTCAGTCTCTCCCCGAAACACATTGTGAATGTCCTGGAGGTCTAACAAGCGTGCAGGATGCATTTCCTTCAGCGTAAAACAATCCTGCATCGTTTCCATCCACCTTTACTTGCTAGCAGTATTCTTCACTGCCTTTGTGAGCGCATGGCTACGCTTCTTTGCACATTACCACCACCATGGACAGAACAGCGTGTGAAACCAACAACAGGATGTGAATCGTGTTGCCTGTGTGCTTGAACGATACACATGCACAAGGTACCTTTAACAAATGTTCCAGTCTGCTTGTCTAAACTTCTGTTGCCCAAAATGCACAGTGATCTACTAAAGCAATGTAATCTATAGCTCTGCTGTGCCAACAATATTCCTCTAAGTAAATAAGTGCACATCTACACTATGTGTAGAATTTGAATTATTTTTTAAAGAATTAGATTAGAAGCAGAATTAGAGAAGGAAACTGTGGCACTAAACGTAGCAACATCTTTAAGTAAACACAAAATAAATCCCAAATCTGACATTTTATGAAACACGTAGTCGTGTATCTTTAGTTAAATCCTGAAAGAAAATCTCTGAGCTCAAGTCTGTGCTGCACATGACATGAGAACATGAGGGACCAGTCAGGAGTTTACATCATTATATCAAGAGCCTTTATGCTCAATAACTCACTTCAGAATAATTAAGCGCTCCTTAATTCTAATGGGCTTACTTCCCTCAAATATTTTACTTGAGAACAACCTTGATTTTAGTTTATGGTTTCTGTAAATCTGCTGGAGGAAGAGAGGCTTACCGGGCTTTAAACTTGTCCTCAGTGACCCTGAATGTGTGTGTGTGTGTGTTGCGCGCGTGAAAAACACACTCTGGATGTGCAAAGTGAATTTGCACATCCAGAGTGTGTTTTTTACAAAGTTATCTGATGGTTAAATATATCTAAAAGTTCCTGAATTAAAAGAAAAATGCAATACTGGCATATTATCACCTTGTGAAGCTGATACAGTGAACGTGTTAGCAAACAGTTGCCTGTTAACACATCCAGCATAACATAGCATTTATCTGAAGTCGTGTTTTTGGCCACCTGATGAATGAGAGTCCACTATTGACTCTTGTTTCAGCTCGTAAAAAAAATATAAAACTTCTTACAGGAGGCAGATCGTCTACTCTGCGGTTGGTTGCTGATGATTGTAGAAAATACAACAAATGAAGAACAGCAATGGTAAAAAGTAAGACCAGAGATTGAAATGAAGATCAAATGATAAAGGGGGTGAAGGGCTGTACCTGTTTGGTAATATCGACCCTCCAGGGGTCGACCTGTAGTCCATCACACCAGCCTCCTCGCCCGTACAGCCAGGTGCCGTATTCGTTTGGCACCGCGCCCTCTTTCACCCGCGTGGTGCAGCCCAGAGGAGTTCCTGATGGTTCAAACAGCAAGAAATCAGCCTTTAATCTGTGGCTCAGTCTCCGGCCATAAGGCCAATATATCGATTAGCTGATCAAGAAGAAACATTTTAACTTTCGGTTTTATATCATTGTAAACAAAATATGTTTTGGGCATGTTTCGCTTGTTTGGTCGGACAAAGACATTTGAAGTTAGTTAAAAACAAGCAACAGGCAAGAGCATCAACATACAATACAAAATACATATTCTCCTGACACATTTTATGATTAAACTTAAGTTTCACATGTCTCCACTTCCTCCCACTTTACAGAAATGAAGCCAAAATATCCTTTGGAGCCGGAGTCTGCGCAGTAGCGGTTATTGAGTTCCTGTACGAGCACACTCAGTGATCAATCATCACGTCTCACGTTATTTTATAGCATGAAATAACTGATTAAAACCAAACTTATCAGAAAAACTAACACTTGAACAAACATCAGCGTTATAAGAACTACCTAAACCTTTGGCCCATGTCCTATCCGCTAACATGGAGGGGGCGGTGTTATGACATGTACTGCAGCCAGCCACCAGGGGGCGATCCAGATGTTTTGGCTTTATATACGGTCTGTGCTTGAACATTAAACTATTTGTATGTATCCTTACAAAGCCTTCATTTCTTACCTGCAGCATCGAATACGAGGGTGTTGTTAAAAACACCGTTGAACAGGAAGTGGTGGGAGGTGACACAAAATTCTCCACAGCTGTTCTCGTCGCTGCCGTGGGCCGTGATGACGGCGTACAGCTCCACCTGAAATCAGACGCAGCGCTGCTGAGACGGCGACACACACAGGAAGCTGTTTTTAACGGCCAGTGATCGGCGTCAGATTCTCGCACCTTTTTGGTTGACGTCGGGACGAGGAATTTGATTGGCTGGAATCTCTTGTTGTAGTTTTTGTCGAAGGTTCCCCCGCTGTACAGTGACATCAGTCGGAAGGGGCGGAGCTTCTCTTCACCATTACCTGTTAATAAGCAAGCTTATTTATAAAGCACCTTTCAAGAGCTTACACGCGCCTCACAAATAATAATAATAATAATAATATCTAATAAAAACTTTTCTGACATTTTAGTGATGTGTGGGCCAAACCGATTTATCACAACAATAATCAGCATTTTAACCAACAATGAAAATAATAATTACCTGAAGTCCTACATGGTAATACTCACACTAATAATTCAACATGTCCAGATAATATTCTTATGTTCTTACACAATTGGTCAATACTAATATTTTGGCTCATTAAGGGACGATTTAAATGCATTTATTTTCACTTTCATTATTCTCTGATACTTTTATTGTATTTTATTAACAGATTTGTTATAATAACCAGTTTTTTATTTATTATTTTTCATTGTGTGATTTTGTGTCTGAGGAACCTCCTTTCAAAATAAGATGGTGCATCTGAAGGGGCTTTACATTTTGACATTTCTTTTTTTTTCCAGGGAATAAAAGTGTTGATATCCCATATTATGGTGTATTTTGTGACATTTTACATAGTATCTATATTAACTGCATGGTCAGTAAAATATATGGTTTCTTTACAGCCTCTAGTCAAATGCAGGCTTCTATAACTTTTATTTTATGTTAGATTTATAAGTAAAAATGCACGTTTTGTTAAGCTTCTTGGTGGTTTTGTGAGTGAACAGTCAAGTACTGTAATATTATTTGGCAAAAAATGTGCACATGGCAAAATGTCATGATCAAATGAGTCTAAATCTAAAGCACATGACGGCATGTCTGAAGATCCGGTCTCTAATCGAGCTCCTGTTAATTCCCTAATGAGGCTCTGTGTCATAATCATACAGACTGTTTCTTTAAATAAGGAAGCCGAGTCAAAATGTTTCCTGGAACTAAAAGCTACGTCTTTGCTGCAAGTGTCATTTTTATCTCGACATCTTCCAGTAACCTATTTACAGACAGACTGTTCCTTCCTGCCGAGATGTTCCTGCTCTGTGCTTTGTGAAAAAAAATCCTCCAGCGACAGAAAATGTTCTGGGATGACGTTATTTCAGGTGCAGCGTTCTCACAGCGGGAGAGTTCAGGTTTCAGCATGACATTTTCTCACAGTTTGTCTGAGTGGCGTAAAAAGAAAACCCAGCAGCAGACAGCTGGAAGTAGCTTTGACAAGGAGGCTGCAACAAACAAGACTCTCAGGCACTTATTATTGCTGCATTTCAATGTTTGTGACACCACTTTAACATGTCGAATCATGTCACAGCTTTGCTGCTGTATGCCCTGCAATTTCTCCATTGAGGGACTAATAAAGGTTTATTTTATCAAACTTTCTCAATCAAATCTTGTATCAAGATGTATGTCATATTATAATGACATATTCATAATAGTGAATTACATCGTAAATCTTCTGTGAATTAAACTGAGAAACACTGCAGGATTTGGAGGAAGGAAACAGGAAGTGCGCCAGCTTTGGGCTGTTAGGTCCATATTTGTTCACATTTTGACAAACTGTCACCATATAAACTAAGCTGAAGCAGCTGCTAGCAGTTCCTGTTCGCAACGTACCCATGGAAGTACAGACAACGGTGACTGCATCAGTTTGTTGCTGAAGAAAACCCAGAAGGAATATGAATTTTGATGCAAATTGTGGCAATCATAAAGTTGCCTCCATGCGCTGTGTGTCACTGTTCTGTTGACACACACACACACACACACACACACACACACACACACACACACACACACACACACACACACACACACACACACACACACACACACACACACACACACACACACACACACACACAC
>JAVQJD010061243.1:0-30911 GCA_036023655.1 Nannoperca australis | reverse complement strand
CCACAGACTGTTTGCCCTCCTTCCCTCTGGGAGGCGCTACAGGAGCCTCCGTTCTAGGACCAGCAGGCTCAGAAACAGCTTTTTCCCCTCAGCTGTCACCTTGCTGAACTCTGCACCACTGCATTCAGGTGTCACTTAACATCACACTTAGGCAGCAGAACACACATGTACACAGAGTGAGAGTGTGTGTGTGTCTGCATGTGTGAGTGTGTCTTTATGCGTCTCTCACCACAGAGTGTGCCCTGAAGGCACCAAAAATTGGCACTTTATGTGACCGATATACAGGTGAAGCTAACAGCTGTAAATGGATGCAAGAAAAACCTGATTAAACAAGTTCATTAAAATAAACTAAAGAAAGAAAGAAAGAAAGAAAATCTAACAAAGTATCCCAAAGTCACCCAAATGGCAAATTTTTCCTAAAAACTGTATAAGAGAAAATCCTTTTTTTCCTGCTGGTAGGTATCTGTTAAAATTGTGTTATGTAAAATTGTGTGTAGTGTAACAGGGTAACTTAAACATGGTTATGGTGCAGGTAACAGTGAACCAGTAGGTAGGTATACCAAACGTTTTGCCATGCTTCATGCTTCTTGTTACGATAGTAACAATAATAGTTGGGAAATACACTTGTTTGCTTTTTTGCATGGTTACATGAAAAGATCAAATCTCTCTGTCTGTATGGTAAATATGAAGATACAGCTTTATATGACTTGCATAATGTAAAGCATGTATGGAGTTGTATTCTTAAGGTATATCTTTCTCTCAAAGGTTTGCGTAGTAACTGTATATATAAAAACAAACACAAATATAATTACATACCACGATACCACAGCATTTCTCTTCACTACTACTCCAGGTGACAAACTGCCTTTTTTTATTGTATTAATATTGTATTAAACCACTATATAAGCTCTCTGTAATACGATGTCATCCACAATGTAAATGTCAGTACTGTGATATGATCATAAAATGTACACTCTCATTGAAAGCTTGAAATTCATAAAGGCAGAGAAACGTCAATAGGGGGTGACACTAGACAAGCCTACTGGATATTAAGTAAACTGAGTCATTTATGTTTGCACTTCAATGAGCAGACAAACACAGAGCAGGTGATGTTACAGTAAGTTCTGCCAGACGGACAAAATGTCATACAAGAACATTCCTCCTTGGTTATTCTAAGCCACTTTGAACTGCAAGAGCATATGAGGATAAAATAAATGGGTGGAAAGGTTAAAGAGAGACGGACCCCTGACCCGGAACAGACTAGGTGAGCAGGGAATAAAAAGCACCATGAGTGCAAGTTAAGTAAGAATAACTGAAAGGATGAGCAAAAGTCATTGACCTCTAAAAGAAAAGGTTGGCTGGCATGAAAGGAGAACATTGTGTAGTATATGGGAGGAGAGAGGCAATACATAAAGTAAAACATATTACAGTGGGAAAATGAAAATCTGTGGGGTACGAGAAAATAATAGCTAGACCTGACTAATGAGAGAAAAGATAAAACTTTTATGTGCCCTGTGGTTAAATTGGGTAATGAAAAAGCCCGGAAAAGAGAAGGTGGAGACATTGTGAAGAGAAATTTAAAACATGCCATTACAGCTTAATTACAGTGGCCTGTTTCATGTTATGGTCCACTCATTCAGACAGTATTTCCTCTGTTCCTTTAGCTGCGGTCAGCTGGCTAGAGAAACTGCTTATTGTGGTTCTTACAGCCTGCAGTCAGACAAGGCATTACTCTCCACAGCCTTCCACTGAGTGGGTCTGTGTGGGTGGGTGTGTGTGAATGTGTGGGGAGGTGTACACCATGGAGCTGGAAATGCTCCAAGATATCACTACAGCATTACTGCCACTTACATAACTGAGCCTTTCTCCTTCTTATTTCTTTTTTTTTTCATACAAAATCTCTCTGTCTTGTTTCCTCCGCCTCTCTTCTCTCGCTCTGACAGCAGGTTTATCTCCAGCCAATTGCACGACTTGTGAACACCAGCACTGAACAGCAACTATTGTGAGGGTTTCATGCTTCACTGTCACACCAGCATGCAACAAATGCCAAGGCAGCAAGAGCTCTAACAGTTACTCTGTGGTTTTGAGGAATTGCATTAGCCTCACAGCGCACTGCTGAAATCAACCACATCCTTTGTGAATGTTGCAAACAAAAGGTTAAATACGGAAAGCAGGTCTGCCGATGCAAATAACAAGCTCACATGACTGTGGTGAATTGAATGCAGTCCTGTTGTTTGCTATTGACACTGAAGTAGTCCTTGAATGGCATGTGCAACTTATTGCTTTTCCACACCTGAACACAATACTACTGAATTGTATTTTGAGTATGTAGTTTAGAAAAGGATTATATTAAGGAGTATATTAACAGATGCAGTGTTATCCACTTCACATAAAAATACATCTATCTAACTTGATTTTAATAAAATGTCTATGTAGATCACTAGATCTGAAAGGATGCAGACGAGGGCAGATGGGAAGCAAAAAAAACTGTCGACTTCGAAACTTTTAGTACCCAACAGATTGCACTAAGGTCTGCCAACATGGGCATATTTGAGACATGTCAAATTAGAGCAGATGATGGATGAGCTGGGCAATTTGAACCCTGTGTGTGTGTGTGTGTGGGGGGGGGGGTGTTTGTGTCGGGGACAAGCATCTTCCCTCTGTGTCAGTTTGTTTGGATGTTAACCGAAGCCGCTGAAAACTGGCCATCCATATCGCCTATGACTTTCTGTCGCAAAAAATAACAACCAATAATGGGAGCGAGGGCAGAAGAAAATTGGTGTAAAGGAAGCAGTGACTGATTACATGTCAGAAAGAGGAAGTGTTCTAGTTAATCTTCAAACAGCCAGCTGCCAAATGCCATACAGCCTGGATAAGTGGATGACATTAACGGCAGGACAATCTCACAATTCAGTAGTATGATATCTAGTTGGTCAGTCAATGATGTGCATCGCAATTGATGACTGATTTTGTTTTGGGCCATACACACAAATAAGATTACATTAACACGAAATGTCTCCCTAATCAGACACACTAAAATATTTCAGATACGGCCGAAGAAGTGTGGAATGATGGACGAGTCAAACTAAGGGCTCGGAGGAAGAAGACCATTTGGACCAATTGGAGGTAGAAATTTATTTTGTCTAAATAAACTATTCAAGACTCTGAAGAAATATGTCATGTAAAAGGTCAAGCAACAAACCACTGCAGCTGTAAATAATATAAATTAACAGGCAACAAAACATAATTTTCATTATCAATAAATCTACCATTTATTGTTTCAATTATTTGATGAGTCATTTAATGACTATGAAAAACGCTCATCACAAGTTCCTAGAGCCAAACGCAACATCTTTTTGCTTTCAAATTGCTTGTTTTACCCAAGAAGCAGTTAAAAACCCTTAAGGTACATACAATGTGCAATGATAATGCCGTAAATCCTTTCATTTGAGAAAATGAGACTGAAAAATATTCAGCATTTTTCGCTTGAATGACTTGATGATTAACCTGTGAAGCATGTAAACACACACACACCTTTTGTCTCTCTTGCTGTCTCACACATACATACATACATAAACACACACACACACACACACACACACCCACACACACAGCGCTGTCGAACGTGTCACCCTTGTAACCACCAGCAAGTTACGACTGACACAAAGGGAAGCATGCGGCGGCTGGTGCTAAGTGGTGTGACGGTGTGACGGTGTGGGGGTGAAGGAGGAGAAAGATGAGGGTGATCATGCTAAAATTAGTGCGCTGTGAGAAAGTGACAGATGACCTCATGCTGGCTGTCACCTCGCCTTGCCACAGAAGGCCGAGATCCTCTCCTACCTCTTCCTCCTCTCTCCCTCCTCTTCCCGGTCCCTCATCTCTTGCTCAAAATATCCAAATTCTTCTCTTTGTTGGACCCAAAACTGGCCTATGTGAATGGACTTGGCCCAAGGAGTGCAGTTGTCCACCTGCCATGTTCATTGATGTGGAGTTTCCATAAACAGTAACAATAACATTCAGTTTGGATGATTCAGCAGTAGAATGCAAGGTTGTTGGACAGTTTATTGTGTAAAAAAGTTACCATCTTGTATAAACGACTTATATTCTTTTCCAAGTGAGTTTCTTTCCTCAAAATGACCCAAAGCATATCATTTCCTCTCTTCACAATGCAACAAGGAAGTACATCACTGAACACACCAGAACTATCAGGCACTGTACATTGACCTTCATCTGCCCCCACCACCTCTATGCACAAACACAAATACACACAGATTGCACACCATTATCACCCCACCACCTCCCTGACCAAAGTTCATTTCTGAAGGGAGAGGTTCTATAAAAACTTCACAGTGCAGCAGGTATTGTCTATGGCCAAAACGCCTCTCGGGCAGGACAATTCTATTGCGATATTCTGTTCCCATTACACTGCTCCTCCTCTATTATGTGCCACTCATCCATGTCCCTCGAGGCAGAAAAAGGTTCAATCTCCGTGTTACGGTGCAGGAATAGAAGCAGCAGCAGCAGTATACAAGGCAAAGCTCCACAGTGCCTGTCAATGTATGTGTGAGATTGTGTGCACAAGTGGGTCTGAAAAAGAGAGACAGTGTGGCTATAGGTTTGTGATTGTGACGTCAGAAGTCATTAGTTGCAGGAGTAACGGAGATTAAGTGTACGTGCGGTTCATGTTTACATAAAGATTAATCGCTGACAGGGCAGCTAAGTGACAGAGTGCCTTTCAGCAAATGGATGGATGGGAAGGGGAGAGGGAGGGAAGAAGTGTTAGGAGTGAGTGGTGCTCATCTATAGCTTTAGAGAGTTTCAGCACATGAGGAGTGATACAAAAAGGTCTTAACTAGCATTTTATGCACACATACAGTCCAACTTTTTTATCCATGAAGTGTTGTTTTTGATGTTATTTCTTAGGTACTGATTTCCTGCCCTCAAAATCAACTCCATCAACTGAGCTTAATGTGCTGAACCTGCAATCGATTGCAAAATGTTCTTTTATCTTTTAAAAGTTTTATCTGCCTCTGACAGAAAATGCTGTTTGCTTAGTGCTGCAGCTCAAGATGCTGCCTCAAGCACTCACTCTGCGGCAGAGGAAATGTTTGACTAACAAGCTCTATGATAGCTGTGCCATGTAATGAGTTCAAGGGTGAACATTGCTCAAAATAAGCACAGATTTATTTCATTCATGCTTGAAAGGAAAAAGTTGGAACGACATGTGATTCAATCGCGTCAAGGGTCAAACATTGCTCCTAAATATGACTGTAGTAGCACTTCAGTTGAAGCATACATACACTTTAAGTTTGTTGACATGTGCCTGAATCTAAAGTTTGGTTGCGTTTTCAAGTTTTGTGCGTAAAAATTGTCCGTCATGTTGTATAGTCAACCTTTGTGATTGTTTCAGTTTTCAAAATTGTAAACGAAATCCAGGAGGGAAAGCGAATGAAACTGTTAACCAATGGGAAGGCTTATGTCAGTGATTGCTGGTTACACCGACGCTGCAGATGATCGCAGATGATCAGCCTAAATGATCAGGATAATGGGTCTGGTGTTTGTTTAGGAGTACGCTTCTGGGCTCACACTTTCAGCAAATTCTGCATCTCACTCTCTTTGCCCAAAGCCCATAATCACTGATGCTGTTAGCTTCACCTGTTAAACCTTACAAAAGCTACGGTCACATTGCTTGGATGTTTCAGCCCCTCAAACCAGCAGTTATATTTCTGACATGTCACTATACACCATGTCTGTTGTTCCACCCTGCCCCCATGTGTTGCGTAACACATGAACAAGCCCCAGGCCTTTCAAAGTCCAATGAAAGCGTGTAACACTGACACAACATTAACACTGGTTGCCAATTTCAGGAGCCTCCCTGTAGCCGGAGCCTCTCTGCTAACAATCTCAATCAATTTTCCCTTTTCAAAAACAAGATATACTGTAGAAATATGCATTAATTCCACAAATGATTATACTTAATCAATATAATATAATACTACTAATATAATCAGATTTGCTGCAACACTTTCATGCAGTTACATTGTTGTTAAGATATGAAAAAATGTATAGGCTCCATCTCATGTAAGTGATACAGTTAGTCAATGTTTCTCAAATCAAACATTTCCTGTACACCCCATTGCTTCCTGTTGCAGAGTTGATGTTGCTACCAACAGCATTTCCCTCAGCCCCTCCCACTTCCAGGCGCTATTACTCATGCATTAGTTGGGGAGAGCAGGAAGAAGGACAACAGCGCTTAATGTCAAATAGTCATCCTGTTCTCTGCTATAAAAGACCTTTCATCTCTTTATCAATATAACTAACTGTGCAATATATATAACTAACTATGTGATATACACATACTTGTGCAATACTCATTTATTTATTTTACACTGATTGTCTTTACATAGACTTTGTATTATATAAGGAGCTGCTCTTAAATCTCATTGTACTGTGTAAAATGACAATAAAGGCGTTCGAATGTGGCAGAGAGTGTGATGAAAAACTCTTGTGAAAGAATATTTTATAGACAACATGCACATTAGAACTCTCATTCTCAGATAACCTAAAACTACAATTTAGTATGTGATGCCATTGGAAAGCGGCTTGCTGAGGAGAAATGCTCACCAGTGTGTCTGTGCTACCCACAACTGTATATATACAGTGTACAGTGTATATATACTATATATATAGTATGTATATATATATATATATATATACAGTTATTACATTTTATTTTATATCAATAATATAATGTTTTAGATTTTATCAACAATAATCTGACAGGATATGTTTGCAGTGATATTGCACAGTATCATTCTGATAAAGGATTACAGGGTTAGTATACAAAGTTATTAGATGCTAAACTCAGTCAAACATCCAATGATTTTATTATGATAAAGACATCGTCATTATTATTATCATAATTATCATTATTATTATTATTATTATTATATACAGTGAAAGCAGTGATGGGATATGAATGGGCCCCCAATAAATAATGTAATACTGACTTGCTATTTACTACATAAAAAATAAGCTGTGACGTGGTTGTGAATCTTATTCAGTAAAAACTAAACACTTAACTGTGGTTGAGAGGTCAATCCGTTACCATAGTTGTGACACACAAGCCCCACAGTGGAAAGAGAGAAACAGAGTGTAGGAAAAGGAGAAAGAAAGACCAAAGAAGCAAAGACAATAACCCAGTGCATGCAATGCTAGACTGAAATAACTTTGATAATGAATGGGAAATGTACTTGATTTGCTTGTAGAGCCTCAAGTGAGATATTTGGTTTGGACATGACAAGGGGGACGGCTGATTCAATTGATTTGTTTGAGTGTCAGTGGAATAAAGAGTGAAAATGCTGAGAACTGAGTATACAAATGCCTGAACTTTCTCAGTATGCAAAGCTTTCTCTCACTTTTCCCCGCAATCTTTGCATGCGCACTCTTTTCCCTTTCCTACAGTGGAACAGCAATTACAGGCAAGTCCCATGTGTTTGTCATGGCACAGCAAAGCCTTTCCCAGAGACCTTAGACTGATCCGTTGGAACAGGACATAGTCACAGATGGCTTGACTCTGGTAGAAATTATATTAAAGTTTAATAAACAAAATTAAAAAAGGTCAAAGAGGCCAATAGAGCAACCAACAAGCTTTATGGACTCCCAAACTGCGGAATGCAGCAGCAGTTTTGAATCTGTTATACTGCGTTTTTCTTCTTTCATCATCAGGAGATCAGGGCCTGAAATCTTAACAAGACTTCTGATTGCCTTAAAGATGAGTGCAATGGAGCCAAAGGAACATGGGCAGTGATTTTTCACACACCAATGGCCCCAGAGAATGAAATCATTAGGATATGGCTCTGAACCAAGTGTGCCCCAGAAGCGGCAGAGGGTAGGTAGAAAAAAAAAAAAAATGGGTGAGGACGCTTTATAAAAAGAAAATGATGACTTATTATTTGACCAGTAACTGATGCATGAATAAAACCTAACATTGGTGACAAAGCTGATCCAAAATCACAACCAGAGTAGGAAAACAAATTCCTGTTATCCCTCTTGTGCATTTAGAGAGGCATCCATCTTTACCTATAGAGATACATTATCACAATGGGAATTAAGTTTCAACTGAAACAATAATTCCGTGGTCTGTACAACGTATTTCCAACTGTTATACAGCTACAATCATTAAACTCAGGAAGCCACACCGCTAGTGTGGCAACAAACCGTAACAGTACAAATTGTAAAATCCAAGTCATACTCTACAACATCCTGTTGAAAACAAACCAATATTTTGCATCAGCAGTTAGACTGAACAAATAGAGGAAAACTAAACTGTGTATTCTTCCTTGTTATTAAAATGTTTTCTACATAAATGTTGTTAAGAACTCCACTTAATACAACATGAATTAAAGGTTGTGCAAGTAAAACAATACATCTATAAGAGATAATCTTAAACCAGACATATTATCACGTAAACAGAGCAGCAGTATTCCAACTGAGGGTGTCGCACTGCACTGAGGTTGAGTCAGTAGCTTTCTTGCCATAGGATGTGATTTAATTAAAAATCACAGACTTTCATCAGAAGGAAATGAGACATGTAAACATTATCATAGTCGGGGTGTTTTAAGGTAAAAGCTTAGTCAGATTGTCTGGTATGTAAAACAAGAGAAGATTTAATGAGCTCGGTTTGATTACAAGTGCCATCTCAGGCGACATCCTCAGTCTTAGAATGTACTGGACTATATTATTACAATCCCCCCACTGAAATACCTGATCAAGTTAAACAAAGGAAAACGACAGCACTGCACCGCAACTCAATATTCACACCAATAAATGTGTGCATGTGAATGTGTGATGCAGTGTTGGTAAGACATGCATGTTTATCTGGCAGAATGATACCTGGAGCATATGCCAACTTGCTAGCGTACTAACAACAGTAAAATGACAAAAACAGACATACAGTGAACTGCCAGTGAAGGCAAAAAAAATCGGGAAAAAAGAAAACTGCACTTTAAAATGGAGAGTCATCAGCTGAGAAAAGTTAAAAATGTTAACACTGTGCAACAATTACGTTGGTGTCTGGTACCCTACCAACCTCCAGATGTGTCTTCCGCCTGACACATCCTTCCTCTTCAACAAGACCTTTGTTCAGGTCACAACAATGTACTCCCTCAGCAGTGAGGATTAAACACTGGGATTATACAGTCATGCAGACAGTAAACAACACAGGCGGCAAGAAGCTGTTAGCTTAGCTAAAAGACACACACGTCTGTCCACTTTGTGCAGGAACTCAGGAGTGCAGAATACACACACACACGCACAATTCAGACCTTTTTCGAACCAGAGTTATGACAGCAACAGTTCTCACGGTCGAATAAACAGCTCCAACACCTTTTCCCCTCACACAGTATATCCACTATGACTCATTCCTAAAGGCCAACATTCAAATGCTGACTCATAGTGTGGACAACAACAAGTGCCCTCATCTCGTTTTATCTATTTGCTTTTCGGTGAACCCATAAACAAATAAATGCTCTGTGATTCAGGGTCATTCAATGGGCACCAGACATGAAACGGAGACCCATCAACACCGAAGGTGACTTAAAAAATAGCATAATTGATCTAATAAACCCTGTGGTGGAATCGCTGCCACGGTAAATATTTCATTTAGCAATACTTAACACAAATCATGTTTTTGCCTTATTTCTAATAAATTCTTGTTATATATTGTATGCCATATGGGTGCAAAAAAAGAAGAGTACGTCACATACACAACCAGCAAGAAAATACTTAACTAAACTAACTGAACTAAACAGAAACACAATACAGGCACACTTTCACTGCTGAATGATCATAAACTCCATGGAATACAGATGTGCAATATAGGCCCCATTTAGGTTGACGTGGGTCATTTCCTATGCCCCTGGATTTGTTGTTGATATCACACATAAATAAATAACAGCAGCTGAACACTAGCAGCAGTCCAGTTATTAACCAAACCTTATTGGTTAATAAGGTTTATTCCAAGCAGAAACCAATGGCTTTCAGACTTCAGCAGATACATTCTTGTGTGTTGTGACTTGTTTCCTGTTGATGTTTTGAAATTTGTTCTCAGTCCAAACAAACCTAACTTGTTTCCTTTGGAGATCACAAAGACAGGCGCATATTTTCTGGTGTTTTGGTACGTCTGAATGGATACTGGGCTCATCTGATTGAGTGAACTGACGTAAAGAGTAAATTAGTAAATGCCCCAGAGTTCAAACACACTTCTCTTAAAATGCTTGTTGTAAAAGCCACGTTGCCTTAAGCAGGATCAGTCTGGGTGCATAGTTCAGTGCGGTGGTTGGTTTCAAAGGGTGCTATGAGATTGCTGTTGAAAGAAACGTCTGTCATTGTGGTTGCTGCAGTAGTGTTACACTAAAAGTATGTGTAAGTTGGTTCCCAGTTGGGTGCGCAGGTTCAGCATTAGCCTTCAGGTGATTGTCATATGGTTTCTTTTGGTTGAAATGTTGGATTATTAAACTTCAGTGTGCAGCGAACCTGATGATGTCCACACTATCCACCCTCTTCCCTTTGCACAGGTTCAGCAGCAATCCTCATCTTCATCATCATCAACTATGTAAATCTTTAATGGATGGCAGCTAACTGCCATCTGTCTTCTTAACAAATCACGTAACAAATGCGTCATGTTTTGTTTTCTGAGTGATTGTGCTTTCATAAAATTCCAGGAATTGTAGTGAATACATAAAAAAGTAAGTTCAATTTGTTGGATTTGTTGAAACCTTCCAGTTCTTTGAAATATCAGGACAGAACATGATTATTTTTCCTAAAAGCCTTTCTCCGCTTTCAGTGAAGCCAGAGTAGCTTTAGAGATTCCAGCTGACAGCCAGGTCAGTTTTTTCCCCAAACACACGGCATACTTCTGTTGAGAAAAAGCATTGTTTTTCTAATGTTTACAATATTGCATTGGCTTAAAGTCACTTATGATTCATCTTGTCTTTATGCAAATGGATTATAAAGCACTTTGCAATCTGTGGCAGGATTAACTAGTCATTTAGAAGATCTACTAGAGGAACAAAGGGAACTTTATAGAAGGGGATTGTAAAATGCTTTTCTACAGAGTGTTGCAGGATTAACTATTTATACACAGTAACAGGGAACTGAATTTATACTGAACTTTTCTGTCTTAAAAAGCCACTGATTACTGTAAAACAATTGAAGAGGTGCAAGTTTCTGTTTGTTTCATTGAATTACCAGTGTATCTGATTTGTGGTAATCAGTTCCGCTAATTTCCTCCCCCATATCAGATCAAATGCAAAGATGTCATGAGAATGAATCCTGACTGGATAAAAAATGCCTCTGTACCAGATTATGGTTTCATTTTTTAGGTCATAAATGCATAGAACATTGACTAACATGTTACCCATTTACTGTATCATTCTACACTATTCAAAAGGTGTTCTACTTTCTAATCTAATGCTAAAGGTGAGCTGTTTGACCAAATTTCTATAGATAAAGTGAGACTAGCAACTTTATTCTTCAGTTGATTTTGTCTAATCCCTCACATTGAATGTTGCTCAAGATATTGAATGAAAGATTTGATGGACCTGTACCAAACCAACAGAAAGTGAATTAATCATGTGCAAGAAGACTTGCAACCCCACTGATATTTCCAGACGAAGGCTAAAATTGCATATTCAGATTAAACTCTCTGAACAGACAGAATATTCATTATACTGGACTCTTGAGTACATCCAGTGTCCAATATGAGGACCTGTGTAGATTTAACAGCAAGCTGTAAGACTTTACAAGATAATAGGTTCAACACCCCCCCCCCCCTATACACACACACACATACACACACAAACACACACACAAACTTGCACAAATCTCATCAGCATCGATTGATTAATCCTGTTTAATTAAGGTGAAGCTTACAGTTATCTTACACCAGCAAGGGGGATGTGTAAACGTTTCCAAGATGAAAAGCAAAGGATCAATATTTCTGTCAGGTTTTCGATTAAACATGTCCCTAACTGTCAGTAAAGACATTTTATCAAGCCCGCATGTGCTACAGTTTGTACTTTTAAAATTAAGGGAAAAAAATCAGCAATTAACTGTCAACCAACAATAAACTATGAAAGTAACGCTGCAAGACACTTTGATACAGGTAGAGGCTTCATTGTTTTCAGTGACTGTATTCAAAGTTTGTATTGAAAGATTCAAGAAGATCACAATTAAAAATTAAAAACCAATATAACTTTGTCTTGTGGTATTACTTGCTCTTGTCTTGTTTACGTGAAGGATTCTGCTTTCAATAACTCTGGTTGTCGAATGGTTTTAGCTGCCTGGGAGCTTCAAATTCCAGCTTCATTGTCACAAGCTCTTCCTCTTATTACTCTTATACGCTTATTCTGAAGTCTGAACCATACTGACAGTTCATCAATGCTGCCAACAATATTTACATTGATCTCTCACTGGATAAATTGAAAAACTGATCAATCTCAGCACTTCAGGTATCAATCAGATATCTCTATTTCAGCCTCTGACATTCAGCTTCATTTTTTCCATCTTGGGTGAGTAAACTCACATAGAGAAGCTGACAGGCGTAACACACCAACCAGATTTGAGTATGAGAGCCACCAGATTGTGAGGGTTTCGCATAAGATATAGGTTAAAAGAACAAAAGATCTAATGTTTTATTGTTTCATTCTGAGAGTCAAATATTGCTGTAATTTCACACTTCAAGGGTGTGTTTAGACAAGAGACAAAGTATATTAGTGTATATCACATAGAGGACAGTGAGTACAAGGTGTTCTTCTTCCTCTAGATAAAAAGGTTAACACAGACAATGGTGAACATGAGGCACACAATGAGACCATGTGTTGACTGGCTTTTCACTTACAACCAAGACAGGGACTGAGCAAATAAAAATTTAGTGTTTAACCCCGCTACCGGGGCAACAGCCCTTTTTGAAGATAGGGATACACGTACGTGTGTGTGTGTGTGTGTGTGTGTGTGTTTGTGTGTGTGTGTGTGTGTGTGTGTGTGTATACATACATTAGTAGTTGTATGCATTTGCTACTGTGTGTGAAAAGAATAAATGCCAACTCATAAACAAGAGCCCCTAGGTCTTAAAACCAGACAGGAAGTACCACAAATCTTTGTCTTAGTGCTTTAAATGAGAGAGTTATCACAAGGTGCAACCTGCCAGTGTCATTTATTTAACTTAAGGTGTCCCATGGTATTACTTTTGTTTTTAATAGCTGGGCGTGTATCATTTGTTTGAGAGACGGGAAAGCCTGCAAGTCTTGACAATTGCTGGAAGGCATGCAAATTACACACAGCCTCTGCAATTCAATTCAAATTCAAAACAACCCTCCTTTTGCATTCTTGACATTTTCACTGTTGAAAACATCGCAGTTGTAATGAACTGGATCTTTGTGTAACTAGGGTCAAAAAACATCTCACCAGTTTGCCAGCCTGTGTAATCATCCCAAAGTGAATCCCACATCTGTTACTGCGACTCTGCCTGTTCCATTTCCCCTGTCTTTTGTTCTTCGTACAAACCCTTCTAGAGCTCTTCAAATAGATAATGCCATTATCACAACAAAACTCCGGGCAATTAAATGCAGATTACACTGTAATTCAGAGTCTGGTGCATTAGTCTGTGCGCCATCATGGAGCTATCTAATACACCTCTAATGCATTCAGACAGTAATATCCCTCTCTAATCCTTGGTAATGTTTGGTACTGCACCCACCCCACCCCCATGGATTAACCAGACCCTCTCAGTTTTAAAAGCATTTTGATCTAAACCCAAAATGGCGTGCACCTCTGGAAGGTACACCTTTTTAAGTAGAATCCATGTCTTTCAGAAAAGCGCATTGGTCCCTCAGTAATAGTCTGCATGAGGTAAATTCAGGTCAGTCAGAGTTGAAACAGTTCATTCCTCCATTGCTGAATGTGACTGAAATTTGTCGTGGTCGATTGACATCGGAGAAGATTCTTTTTTCTATACCACACATCTGTTCTCTTCAAAAATCAAAGTTAAGTTGATGTGACTTGATAAAATTTCACAAAATATTTTCAAATATCTGCTGTGGCCTTTTACCTCCAACTCCTTCTCTTCAGTGAGAATAAATATCACCGCAGACAGAAACATGATCTTAAAAGTTATATTTGGTTGGCTGTACATAACATGTCCTTGTCCATGTTCTATTTATCTGACTCTGTGTAATTGGACACATTATATGGCTTCCTTTAAAAACATTGATAGTGTACAGAAGCTATTTAGATATAATGAAGAGAGAATTAATACAGTAATTTTAAATTCAATGGCTGAACAGTATCTTTTGAGCTGCAGTGTGCCCTTATGTGCCACTCAATGTTACATATGTATGCTTTCAACAAAAGCTGCATTTGTGTCAATTTTAAAGACATTATTCCTCCAAGATTATTCAATGTACAACCTTCAGCAACCCAATTTAACTGACGAACTGCTAATTTACTTGTATGTGCCATTAGTGTTTAGCCAAAAGCAAGCTATTTTCACAAACAATGTTTAAGTGTAAAAAACCCACTGAAATTAGTATTATTACCTATCTAACTACTGTATGCCATTGTCAGTTGAATTCTGATTGAGATAATAGTCCTAACATCTGGAACTTACTATTGCTGTTTTTCTCTTCTGCAGCACTCAAAGGTAATGACTAGCCTTTCATGTTTTGCCGTATGTTGTCCCAGATGGGATTGAAAACTGTACACTGGGGCCTTGTTTGGTTTTTAAAATGTTTGAATATAATTAAATTAAATGTATACGCAAAACAGAATGACAGAGAGATAAACACAGAGACAGGGAAAGTGTAAGAGTTGTAAATAAAAGGCTTAACAGTCATCAGCTAAAAGATAGTTGCCATGCTCGCCATACAGCAGCTCACTGTCGTTAGAGCTGAAGCACTACAACAAGGTAATGGTACCTGGTCTGCATCAGCACCAAAACACAACATGACAAGCATTGCAAGAAACCCAAGCAACAGCTTATTTAAGTGTTATTTAGATAATTTTTTTCTAATAAAGCTGCAATTTAATATATACAGTATTATTGCTGACTCACACTTGTATATTCTTTCATGAATTCTTGTGGATCACTTATGTAACACTGTGTCCACCCTGTGATTTGACTTAATAAAAAATACAGTATAAATGGTAACTGTGGTCTGGATTATTCTAGGGCTACAAGCCTGAGAACTTTTGGCAGGTCATACCACCTCAACTTCAGCAGGCAATACAAACTCCAGGGATGAGGCAAAAGAAAGAGAAGGACATTAAGAGAGAAACATACCCTTCTTCTTCAGGCAAATATTTACTTTCTGAGCTAAAAATACAGACTTAATTGGATTTCTGTCAGTCGCTGTGTGGCTCAAATGCAACACGTCTGGGTTGAAAGTGAAAGCCAAAGTCTTTTCAGTCCAGATGGAAAGGCTATCGGTCTGCTGGAATTCTTGATGATACGACAGCCTAAGTGAGGTTTACTCAGCTCTCACTGCTGTTTTCACGCAGGTTTCCATTTCGTTGCATCCACGGCATCGGAGTATGTTGGAATGAGCGTGGTAGTTCTTGTTATTTCATCTTGATAAGAGGTAAGAGTACACTCAGTACCCAGTTTATTAGGTACACCCAGCCTGCCCTTATTAATATAAATGGATTGGATAAAATAATAAAAACACCTGTCAGTATAATGCAATATCATTTAGTTCCTCGCTAAATGGTGACTGTTTAGTGACTGCCCTGTACTTTATTTCATCTTCCTATTAAGTCATTTAATACTGGTTCCTACATACAACAGACTGTTTGACAAGTTTTGGCTTCAGTTCCAACCTTGTAACACAAATGACAACATGCGTTCAGGATGACCTGTACCTGTATGTAATTAACCTTGTGTGTTGTTATGTTTCCTACACAAATACAAAAGATAAGATTCAAGTATATTGATCCACTTGGGCGGAATCACACCAGAAGAAAAACAAAAAAATAAGAAAACAAGGTATATAGATAGACAAGGTGTATAGATAGACAAAAAATTAAGTAGAAACCATAAGAACATGTGATATAATGCAACAACAACAAACCAGGCCATATGCTCTGTGTATGGATTAGGTTGACAGCCACCGCCAACCACTTTGAGGGAACAGATGTTGACGTACAGGCCTAAATGGCACTTTTAATAACTTAAAACCGAATGCCAGTGTGCATGAGTTGATGTGTGTCAGTAAGTCTTTGGACATTCCTGCATTTGTTTGTGTAAACTGGAGCAAAACTAAAACAGCAGAACATATTCTCATTTGGTCATAGGAGCTTAGCGACTCATGCGGATGTAACTACTGGTGATGATAGAGATGATAAAGCCCAATGAAATTTATCATCTTCAGGATTATTCAGCACTCTGTAATCCATGAGTGACTTCAGTGCAACTGATGCCAGGCACTTTTGCTATGGTATAATGTATCGAGGAGGGGGGGGGGGATATAGAGAAAGAAAAAAGAAAGCCTGCTTTCTGTCTAATCAAGAGAAATAACTAATAGAAAGAGGAAGATACTTGGGTAAACAGTTAGATCCGGTTTCATCTCATCGGGTTTCTCATTCACAAATTCCTCCAGGATGTGACAAAAGAAGCCGTTAGAAATCTGCCTGGGTAACTGATTGATTTAAACTCATGGTTCCCTATTGATTGTATTAACTCATTATTGCTAATGGTTTTTGAGACACCAGATCACACTGGCTATTTCATCCTCTCAGTAAAGCAACTACAACACAAAAAGAGGAAAAGAGTCGTATGGCCCACTTTTTTATTAGGAGGAAAATATGGGAGGCTGTACACACATCAAAATGTGTATGCCAGCTTGTTCATAATTGAACAATTGACCCCACCCTTTAAAAACACAGGACACAGTTGTATGTGTTTATCTGATACAACCAAAATCTGTTGTTTTTATTCAGCCAGAACTAAAGGAATTCATCTGGTTTAAACCCCTGCTCCCGATTACACTGCTGATTCTTATTTCCAGAAGAGAAGGAAGAGGGTGAGCCCTGCTTTGATTTTTTTCATGTCTTTATGTCAAGTCTGCCTTTTAAAGCTGATGAGATGAATGAAATTAATTTATGGTAAATTCTATCCCACAGCTATAGATTCACAATCACACAGAAAACCAACAAGAATCAATAATTCCTGAGAGTGCCTGGTCCTGAAATGTTGACCTCCGGGGTCTCTAAAGGTCAACAGCCATCGATGTAATACAGCACGCTAAAACTAATGGTTTTATTTAACTGCAGAGGCCAACATGAGGTCTGTGTTAAATGGCAAGATAGGCAGTCCAGCTTAGGGATATTGCAGTCAGGCAAGAGCCCCGCATCTGTCTGCATGCAGACTGATGCGGGGCTCTTGGGGATTTGCGACTTGTCGATGTTACAGCATTGATTCAGAAGCGAAAGAAAGGGTTGTTCCCTGCTGCTCACATCCAGTCCAAAAGTTAATCCCAGTAAGCAGGAACACTTCCTACAAGCAAATGACAGAACAACAGGTGGTTCCATTCACACTGAATGAGTGTTTTATTACAAGTAAAAGCCACCATTAAGCTCCCATTAAGCACCTATGATAGCATTCTGCCCCTCAAAACATTATCAACCATCTGAAAGAAGATTTCACACTAAAACCATAGCAGTGGCTTTAATCATCTAAATGGATGATTTTAAGAACCATTATAAATGCTGAATTTTATTAGGTCAAATCAACCTAACGACCACATATTGGTGCATTCTGAAAGGACACTGTGTATCTGCAGGGATAATGTGTGTTAACATGAGTTACCATCCTGTTATTTCCATTTGTCCCTAGCATGCCGCATCTCCTTTAAATTCAGGTATGTTCCTATACTTCCCCATATGCCCTCCAACAACACCCAAACAACTCGACGAAAATGTTGCATCCACATGTGAAGACAGAGAGAGCAACACACTGTAGCGATAGTAAGGGCAGCAGCAAGACAGCAAAAGCAAGGGAAAATAAGCAAGTCATTTACTGGAAATGCAAAATGGTTTGTGGCTGTGTTGCATTAGCTTATGATGTACAGTACACAGGCTATTCCTACAGTTATTGATTGCTAAACACTTTTGTAAAACAGTGAGCCAATAGCCACATTAAATATCAACAATAACTGTTCTTGACAAGCCAAAGTGGGAATCCATTAGGACCAAGTTGCTAAACACTTCCTCCGGCAGGAGCTTAGGTTTCCTCCAAGCAAGCACAGAGCTGACACCTTGAAATAGAGCTGCTGGCGGGCCAGTCTCTACATCGGTATACTGTCCATACAAATTTCATTCAACTCGTGTTTTTTGCTTCTGGTCAAGCATGGTATCCTCATTCAATAGAGGCTAATGAATAATACTCCATGTGGGTCATATCATCCCAGCAGCGTGTCAGTAAAACACAAAACAGCTGTTTGTGTCAAAGTTGTGTTTGAGTCACTTTGATTTTAGTTTTCCCTAATTTAAAAAGCATGAAATCCACAGTATCATGCCTATTTTGCATACTTAGTGCTCTCACTCGGATATGCACAGCCTACCATTCAAAAAGCCATTCTTATTTTCTAACAAGCTATTTTATTAATGTTTGGTGCTATTTGTGTGTAAAGAGAAATGGTAAAAATCGTAGTAGTTACCATAATGTTTAATATATATAAATATGTATATTTACAAGTGGACACAATTGCATTAAGTAAAGGCTTCATAAATTACATCACTTCCTTCGCACATCTATAAAAAGAATAAAAATAAATCTGGTCTGTCTTTTGTGTTGAACATTATAGATATGACATAGTAACATGGAATTAATATCACAGTTGATCACTGCAATTACTAAATCAGTGAACATTCTTACATAGCTTTTTGTCACATGTGAAGAGGGCTAAGAGGAGTGAGGTCAACTCATGAAGGGTCACAAAACCAGGAGCTCAGAGTTGTTTGCCATTTGACTGCAGTACAAAGCCCTGTGATGCTTTGCTGAAGCTGTGTCTTCCAACTGATAGAGAGAGACAGAGAAATCTGACCATTCAAATTCCATATGACATTAGCAGAACAGCAGGAGAATGGACGTCATCCCACCTGGGACTGCTCAGTCAGTGCCCTTCCTGCACTCAAATCCCCATATCAAACTGTGAAACAGATTTGGGCTACATCATGACAGCATGCAATCAGGAACTGAACAGGGCTCTATTATCTCATGGCATGCAGGTGTCAGAGGATGTATTTCCCTCCATGCAGGAGCCGTCCTGTTCCAAGAGACAAGCAGATTTGCATCAACGTGTTGTCCAGGTCTCCATGGAAGCCCAGACGGTAATCTAATACAGGTTCAGAAGCATGGAGAGAAGAACTGCAGCAAGGGAGCAGCAAACATCACAGCATCATTTCAAATATTGACGTTTGACTGAACATCAGTGCTCAGTCACGTAAATTGAAAAGCAGTATTTATAATGAATGCTCATTCCGTCAGCACTGGGTTTTACATATTCCAGCACAGCCTCTCTCGGCTGACAAATATGACAAACAGCAGCATTTCTTTGTGCAAACTACCTTATACTGTCCCACACACGTCAGAGCTATAAGGCACATTTGGAGCACAACGCAGCTTTTCCCCCAAATGCATAGTGGGAAATCCGGTGATAAATAATGCAGACCACCACGATGGATTAGTCTAATCTTAATGCAGCTAGTCAGAATTGACTGTCGAGAAACAGGAAGATAGGCGAGAGGCTTTCAGGAAAATCTAAAATGGCCGTACAGATTAAGGCATTTCTGCTTCCGGTCAGATCCACGCTGCTAGACAGCACCTCCAATTCACCTTCCAAAGTTATCATAATGGCTTTATTCAGCTGTAACTTAAAGACACAGACTTAATGTATGTCAGAAATGACATTTATATGCATTTTATTAGCATTTCTAATATATTTGGAATTAAATTTTTAAGCAAAATCAGCAAATATGTATGCCTGTTTCAAAGAAGTATGCTTGACAGTGAAGTCAAAGGCAAAACAAACTAGCTGTCAACAACAAGACTTGTGCACCATGCCCAAACTACATCCTTTCTGCCACCCCCCAAAAAAAGAATTAATTTAGTTTCAACTCAACAAAACAAGGATATGAAGGTAAGAGCCAGAACCAAGTTGGACATGTACTGCATTTCTAATTCTTGATGTTATAGCTTCTCTTTTTGTTTTTGTGTTGCATCCCACCAGTGGTGCCCCACAGACGTGTAGAATCAAGGCACACTGAAGCTGTTCAGGAGGCTTTAAGTGGCTGAACTCCTTAATAAGAGACATATAAGACACCTTATGTTGTTTTTTTAGTGCCCAGATGTATCTTTTCGATGTGAAGAAACTGCCTAACACTAAAAAGAAAAATATATTTTCTTGTGCTCATTGTGTTTTTTCCAGCACACTTAGGTACAGAGCACTTCATTAGACGACCTCAGCTTTTCATATTATTTATAAGCTAATGCTGCTGCCTGCTGCTCTTGTTTGTCCAACAGGTGACTGCTGTCTCCACCTGAAGAATGAAGAAGTAGTGACCAGCCAGTTGAAAATGAGCAGCACCTAGTTAACAAGGTTTTGGAGAGTGGTTGTGACTTTAAAATGTCTTTGTTGCTACTTTCTATGGTGAACATGAATCCATGGTGGAGACCCTTTTACAGCTGGGGAGGCTTTAAGACTAAGAGGTTTTACTGCTGGGGATTTGTTGGAGCAGCATTAGTTATTATGGTCTCTGTCATATGGGCCATATCTCTCCAGCCACCAGTGAGCATTGTACAAAACATGGTCTTGTTCACCGTCTACGTTTATGATGCAATGTTTAGTATATGAGAAGAAACCCCAGCACAAACCAAATCCCTGACGGTTTTCTCTGTTTCACCAGCATGTGTGTGAGTGGGTAAGGGGCCATATAGAAGCAACCCTATAGGCATTCAGGGCAGAGGGCACTGTAGAGGGCAGTTTTCTGGCGATGAGCCCAAAAAATGACAGAGGACTAACAGAGGAACAAGCAAATAAGTAAACAGACAGAAATGAAAAGAGAGGAAAAAGAGAGAGCTGGCGGTATAATTGCTACGCAAACAAAATTCGACATCAAAGCCGTAAACAATGAATCTGTTTCTCAGTTCTAAGTATACCGCTGCTTTACATCAGAGAAACAAAAAAAGACCAGAGAGGAAGGCACAAATGCAAGCACGCCCACTAAGGTAGCAGAGATAAAGCAACAGATGCAGGATGGCACAGCCCTGACTGAGGCTGAGGGCTGATGAGAATCCCAGGACCACAGTCAACGGGGGCTTTCATGTCTCTGTCACAAACCGTCTCATCTCAGAATAATTTCCTGGAGGGCCAAATGATGGAATGAAAATTACTTTTAAGGCTTTCACGGCTGAAATTGTGAGAGAAATTAGTGTTTGAAGTTTGCATCACTTTCCCATATCTGTGTGGATGAATAAATACATAACCAGAACAAACAAACTTGAGAAAGAAATCTTTGACAATTGAACATTTTTTTTAGCATGCCCAAACTCTAAAGGGGCATTTAGGAAAATGATAACAATCCCACTGGATTATCACTTCAAAGTTCCATCACTGAGGGTTTTAAACCCCTGCTAGTTTTATGCTCCCTGCTATTACACCACTAAAAGAATGTAATTGCGCTCCATTTGATAGAAAAAAACTAAGGACACTGCTCCTGAAAAATGACACATGCCGTGGTACCATGTGTTCATATAACTTTGTGTACTAGAAAAGAAATATCTGTTAATAAAAACACAATTGAAAATAGCTGCTTGACTACTATGCTGCAGCATTACTCACTGAGGCACAAGTGCGTGGTTTATTTCAGGCCACCTGAGGTTGAACCTTTAATAAACTCTCACGTCTCTCATGAAAAGATGAAGTGAAGGCCACTGGAGAAATGAAAGCATGAACCAACGTATCATTGTCTGCATGACGCATCTGCCACACAACAGAAATGTGGCAATATATTATGAATCCAGGCCAACTGCTAGATAAGTCATGTGTACGCAGTTATGTGTACGCTAGATAAGTTATGTGTGTGCTTCTAATGCAACTCCAGGATGCATAGCACTCAAATGAAGCAGGAAAAACATTAGCTGAGAAGTACGTGCTGTTTGAGCGAGTTGAAAATGGAAAGATAAAACAACAATTTGAAGTAATAGTGTGTGCCAGACAGCATAGACAGGACCAGGGATACTCACGAGTTTACCTTTCCACAAATTATCAACAGAGGCGTTAATGGGATGACACTTTGGCGGATGTGCACAAGGATACAGCGCAAGGTAAACAAAACCCCCGTGCATTGATGGGATTAGGCGGATGAAAGTCATTATTTGTCTGACACTGTGAACGTTTGGTCTAACACATCAAACAAGACCACTAACCATCAAGGGAAGAAAGAGGCCGGGTTGGTTTATGTATCAGCATTGGGTTGGTTAGAGTGATCATAATGCATGCTGCCAAGTTTATAGTGTAGTAAAGTGTTGTTTTTGTAGCTGGTTTGCTGTTTGCTTTTTGTATTCTCATAACAGTATCGCAGTCAGTCAACAAATAACAACTGGCCCCAATGCATCTAGCTAGCAGGGTGAAGCAGGGGTCAAAAAGCCATCACCCTTGTTGCACCACTTGTCTGTCTGGACATCAATTAGTCTTCTCTCTCGGGAGGCAACAGCAAAACTCATTAGCTTCTCCTCATGTGCATCAGAAAACATTGGAAAGCCTCAGGTTCAGTTGTCCATAGTCTGCCAATAAATGTTAATTAAAGCCATTTCAATCGACTGCATCAACGCTCCAAAAAAGATCTGTGTTACAAGCAGTGTATGAAGCAGAAAATCAAACGTCACTACTGTGTACGGAACTGTTATACCCTTTCTCCTGGAATAACAACATTTTGTGAAGCCTTCCGGTTTCCATTTCATCCCTCCTTTTAGTGCTTTCTTTTCTCAAATCTACCTTTCTAGTCTTTGTTGAAATATGAAAATAGGAATTTTCCTCAAAAACTTTGAAATTATAGTCTGTACAAAGCAGCAGTTTATGGGGTTATTTTCAAATTGCTTTCGCATTGACCGCCATTTTACCAGGAAGCCAGAAAGAACATCAATTTGTGAGACAACGTTTTGGGGTCAAAGTAAAGGTTTCCTGCTTTATATCTGTCAAGAGACAGAAGTGAGCATTTGCAGAGTTAAATGGACTAAAAAGCTTGTTAATAATAAAATATGAAATAGAATCAATACTGTGGGGCTGTATTCTCTACTAATGTTTTTGTATTTAATCTTACAGTGGCATGGTTCAATAGCCTCATAATACCGTCCACGTCCTTTTAGAAAAGTCACTTTGTGGCAGAAATACTGGACAGTCTAGAAAACCTGGAGCAAGCAAAGAATATTACAATAACACTCCTTCCAATAAGTGTCTACACATGTGCCCTTAAAGAAGGTACTTAACCCCAAAACACTTAAGGAGGGCTGCAGAGACTGTGGCTCGCTGTGAATATGTTTAGCTAAATGAATATGAAACCGGTCACAGAACAGGTTTACACTGTCAGCTTAACCCTTGGTAAATAAGAAGTTCAAGACAGGAAAAAAACAAATGAGAAAGGATAACCTTAACCCCCGAACCCAGACTCCAAGATTTCCAAAGACAGTGTGAACTTGTATTACAACTACTACTACTACTACTACTACTACTACTACTACTACTACTACAGGGTGATTTGAGCAGCACAACGGCTGCAGGCCGGAGCCTTGATATAAGACTCCAGAGGAAAAGTAGCCAAGTGATGGCAGACAGATCGTTCACACTGAAGATACCATCAAGAAAAGGTGGTTACTGCTTGTTTCCACAACATTAACCCTCCTCAACGTTAACTTTCATTGCAAGTGTCATGTTGAGAGCGCTTCGATCTTTTTTCACCCGCACCCGCATAGGTTCATGTCCAACACGATACTATACGCCTGATTTTAATGCGTTGCACACTGGACAATGCTCACATGCTCCAGCAAATCTGCACACCATGCAATACTGTACAGGATTATATCACTACATCCTAACATACAGCATCATTAGTAGGGCTATAACTCACAATGATTTTCCTTATCGATTTGTCCATAAATTGTCAGAAAAGACTGAAATCAATCATCAATCATTATTTTCCAAGGCCCAAGTTGATGTATTTATATTGCTTGCTTTGTCCAACCAACAGTCCAAAACCCAAAGATATTAAATATACTGTTATGGTTTACTAAGAAAACCAGCAACTATTCACATCAGAGAAGCTGAAACCAGTGAGATCTGGACATTTTTACTTATTAATGAATTATCAGTCATTATCAAGGTATCGTCAATGACAAATCTGATATCCCAGCTGGCAAACCTGTTATGTACTTTTTATGGTTTAATATATCTAATCCCAAAATAACCACACAAGCATCAACACATTAAATGAGCCTAAATATATGACACACAATTTTGGTTCGGAAAAGTCTGATCAAACCTCGCAATTCGAAGCCGACGACACCATAAACTACACATGTGATGTAATACTGTGCAGCCCACCCTATTCTTAGAGAAGGGACATTTGCAGGGCTGAAAATTAAATGTCACTCTTGTTAGAGAAATGCCACTCTCCAGCGTATTACTTTGTCCTTTTCAAGTAGTGACTGAGAGGTTTGCTGTCACTGCTGGAAGACTTGACCCTCATTTTATAGAAGCTTAAGTTTAATAATTGATGGCTAAACAAATGTTATAAAGTGAGGACCTTTGTGTCTTTGAATAGCTGAAGTGAAACCAATTGCCTTTATCTTGATAAGGCAGGCATTATTTATTTACAGTTGGTCCAGGCCTGGATTTATGATGAAGAAAGAAGCATTGGTCAGTTTTTTGAGAGGTGCAGTCAATCCTCTGATGTCTGAATGTTTTCAGTCTTTGACGCAGAGGAAAAATCTCCCCGTCCTTCTAATCATTCAATTTCTCATCTCCTGTATGGAAAGCTGTGACAGAAACAATGAGGCGGGATGAAAATGACAACTCGCTGTGAGAGCAGAGGAGGGGGTTGACGGACACGCTGACGATAATGTCAGGTTATGCAAAAACTTGTGAGGGTGTCAGCGTTCGACACCTTGCACTGACTCATTACTGAGCCCGGTTTCACCCGGGTAGGAGCGACTACTACAAGCCTGAGAGCAGACTGCATCTCACCTCTATGCGAGGAGATCACATAGAAGAGCGGGTGCTGGGTTGTTAGCCGTCACGCTGGTTGGGAAAAGATGGTTCTACGTGTAGACATGAGCTAATATGCATGTTGCTGTGTGTGGACATTTGGCAGACACACGGGACACTATGAACCATCTAAATATATTAGTTTGATGAGTTATGATTCTGTATATCTCAGTCTCTGTGACACTCTCAAGGGAAGAGCTTCTGAATCACTGAGATCAAACACCTGGCATGGCACGGTGTTTATCTTTAAGTCTCCAACAGAGAGAGACTGTCTTCTGTTCTGCTCAACAGCTCGGTCAGAAGAATTCCAGCTGTTCACTGGATGTAGATTTAACTATTGTGAAATATTGTTGTGACTCTTTTAACACCCGTGCCGCCAAACAATAGCCATTATCGGAGAATAACTAGTACTGCCACACATTTCAGAAACAACTGCACCAGAAATGGCACTTTGTAAAAATGCAACAACAAATGTTAAAGTATGTGTGAGCACTGATTTTAATTCAGTGTGACTAGAATGTAAACAAGAGATGGTGCACATTGCTAAAAAAAAAAAACCCTACAATGCACTTTTTAATTACAATGCTGTATTTTCTTACATATTTTATCATTGTGTCACTTCAGTGAATGCTCTTTTGGGTTCAGGTCTCTCTTGAAAGATAGTTATACATTTCAGTTTTTAAATAAAGGGAAATAAAAACAAAACCGAAAGATAAGAAACATCCAGATATTACCGACGGCAACACTGAAGATCATATCTATATGAGACGATATCTAAGTGAAACATCAGTTTAACGTCATCTGCGCTGTTACCTGGGCACTCGCCGCCAGAGTCAGACTTTGGCAAGCCCAAACGTTTCCACATTAGATGAGGGATTCTGAGAGTTGATGCATGCTGAAGCTCTAAATGGCAGGTTGATAGGAAATACACCTTCAGTGATGTTCATATTTGTGTCGTGCATCCTCCTCTCTTGTACTTTCTGCCCTCCCCCTCCCAAATAAAAATAGTCTCACCTGTGACTCTTTTGTTTCAGCTCACATAGTTTACACAAACTGTTCTCTGCCAACGGGCCTGTTTTTTTCTAAGCAAAAGATTCACTTATTAAGAAGCACTTTACTGAGAGAAAGCAGTTATAAAGCAACATTAAATTCCAAATATCACCGCCATAATCAACTCAAGAACCGCTCGCGGTGTCGTGGATATCAGAAGCATTAACTCAGAATATTAGACCGCAGGAAGAAACAGCAAAAGCCCCCCTGTAGTTCTATGCTGACAAACACTTGCTATACTGTGCAATAATGAAAAACAATGCTGCTCTAGGTTCATTTACATGATTTAGACACAGTATGACCACAATAACACTACCCTGACAGAGGGTAAACAAATAATGCCACGCTTGCAAAATAGCAAACAAATCATGAGAGGGATGGAAACAGTGTTGGCGCATGAAAATGAAGGTTATGAAAATTTGGGCACATCAAGTATGATGGATATGAACACAAGACTTGACAAACATGAGAGAAAAATGGGTCAACACCAAATGTGACGGTTCATGTGACGGTCAAGTGTAAAGCAGCAAAGGAGAATGACATCGAATGAAGAACTCCCTTTAAAACAGCGAGAAAAGCAACTTTTTCTTAAGCATATGTTTAACATGCTGTGTGTACCACACACACACACACACACACACACACACACACACACACACACACACACACACACACACACACAATATCTGAATGAGTCAAATGTCAGTCAGTTTTGTTTTTACCTTGGCACTGGAATCCTTGTTTTCCAAAACCCCTGTGAAAACAAAGAAGGTTGAATTAAATAGTTGTTTGCTCTCTCTGTCTCACTCTCACACACACACACACACACACACACACACAGAAAGTCATTTCATAAACTCATACACACATTCATACATACATAGATTCATAACAGGGACAGGGTGATGCACCACTACTGAACAAGAGCATTGCAGAGCTTTCCAATGTTGATATTCTGCTAGACGCATTTATTGTCCTCTTCCACAACCAAAGCAATAACATAAATATTTAAGAACACAGCATACGCTCAACAGCACTACAAACAGTACGTGGAAACTCCTGTGTTTTTCATGATTTGGGAAAGGACCCTAATGCTGCAGCAAACAATGATATTATAGGTTGTGCTTCCAACTTTGTGGCAAGAGTTTCTTTTTTTCCAACATGACAACAATGCCCCGTGAGAATAGCGAGGTCCGTAAAGAGATATTCTTCTGAGTTTGGTGTGGAAGAACTTGACCGGCCCATCCAACACATTTGGGAGGAACTGAAACGCGGACTGGAAGATGTCGGCCAACATCAGTGTCGGCTAGACTAATGCTGTGGCGGCTGACAGGCTCCAAAATCTTATAGAAAGCTTTTCCAGAGGAGCGAAGGCTATAATAGCAGCAGATTAGCACCCATGGTTTTGGAATGAGGTGTCACACATGGGTGTAATGTTTGGGTGTCATCATAATTTTGGTCATCTGGTGTATGTCCTACTGCTGTCAAATGATTGATTTGGCGCGGCATATACACACACATATAAACCTATACAAAAGTACTGTATACGCATATTTCTTTTTCTATTAGTTTCTAACTGATACTGGAACTGAAACTGGGACATAAATACTGAAAACTATACAAAATACAATTCAATTCAGTTCAATTCAATGTCATTTATATATCACCATATCACAACAAAGTTATCTCAGGGCACTGGAGCAGGTTGAGACCAACATTCCCACCATGAGCAAGCACGAGGCGACAATGGCTGGGGAAAACTCCCTTGTCCCCTTTCTAACAATCTAATGACAAATCTCAAACTGATTAAACATCACAAAGCAAAGCGACTAAAGTTTCATGTTGAGCTTGCGCTTTGCTAAGGAGTGCTGTTTTCTAGGGCACGGGTCACGCTGTAAAATTGTCAAGGTTATAAGCCACTGGCAATAAAAAGTGCCTGAGATCACACTCCCACCTGCAACAGCAGAGGACTGTAAATGTGGGTGCAACTCCACCGAGCTGCCTTCAAGTTTACTCCCCTCCCTCACAGTTGAGATATAACTAAGTTGATACCTCGTTGGGGGAAAAAACAGCACAATAAGAAAACAGAAACAGAGGCTAAATTGAAGTTTGAAAGGTTACATTTAGCAGTATTTGATGAAATACTCTGTACCTCTGATCATTACACTGCAGCCTGGGAGAGAAGGAAAAGGAGATAGATAGTGGATAGAGAACTGAACAGGCTCTTACAATCCATCTAGATATTATGATCAGAAATGTATGTTTTGTCATACTTTCTAACTCTTCGCATGAGTCACTAACGGCAAGAATGGCAGTATAAAGGTAACACTGTACCTCTGTAGGTCACCGTCTACGTCAAGTGTTTCGGCTGAATACCATGTGCACATTTCTCTGCCGTGTAGGTGAAGTGCATTTTCATTTGGGCTCACCAGTAAACTCTCCAAAACATCTTGTCAATGTGCAGCTACGCAGGGGCCATTTAGCAATAAATACTTGAGTTGTAAAAACTAATAGAGGGAAGGCTTTAAAATCCCAACTACGTGTCAGGAAGAGGGGAACCTATTACTCATCCAAAGACTTTCACCAGGTCTGGATCGGGGGAGGCAACAGGAAAAGTGAACTTTAGCAGAAGGAGTTCCTTTATGTTTTTGCACCACTCAAGTTGTTCTCAAACACAAGTCCTGGGAATATCTGGGGCCACTTAGTCCCCCAAACATGAAAATGACTTTAATGCTTTTCATTTCTTCCTGGGGGGTTTTCCCAGTTGGAGAATGTATATGCGATCACAAGCCTTAAACACAAGCTTCACTCACTCTCACACTCTCACTCTCATCCAATACTATAATGATATAGTATTATTTTCTGTTAACATAAACAACATAACCCCTCCCACAAGGGACCGCTCGGACGGGATTTCGACACATTGGGATCACGGGGGAATCAGGGGAGAATGCGGACGACTTTTGGTCACTTCACAACTCGGACAGGCTTTCAGAAGCGTAGAGATTGCAGGATTAAGAAAGAAAAGTCCGCCCGAAAAGTTCATCCTCGAGCAGAGTGTACTCGACTGAAGTTGCCCAATATGCAACAGGCAGCAGTCAGGGGGGGGGGGGGGAGACGGAAGGCTTACCAGATGAAGTCGGTGCAGTGGCTGCAGAAAGTCGGCTGCTTGAAGAACCTGGCTGTGAATTTGTGGTTCTTGACTTCGTGGACGTTTTTTTGCCTCAAAGCACCTTTGCGAGCGAACCTGTTCGCCACGTCCACGGTGGACGAGTCGTTTGAACTTACATCAGCCATGTCCCCCCTGTAAAACAAATCAGTGCCACGGCTCGGTCTCGGAGTCTTTGAGTCTTTTCTTTTCTTTTTTCAGTCCGTTTTAAAAAGGTGCAGCCCTCAGTGTGGAGCCAGCAGAGTGCGGAGCGGCGGTCTTCGCTGGAGACACTGTACTTACTGTCTGAGGGCTTTCCCAGCCTGTCTGTACCACTGGGCTGCTCCACTGACAGCTCCCCACGCGGTCAAGGTAGCCACAGTCAAACGGTGCTACATCCGGCCCCCCCTTCAAAGTAAAAGTAATTTCTCGCTCCTTGTTTTTTTTTTTTTTTTTTACTCAGTTGTAGAGGCTGTTTTCTGACCTCTGAAAAGTGCTAGTCGCCCCATAAGTCAAGTTAATAACGTTTATATGTAGGACGGTAGCTCCGATTGTAGAAGTAGGCTAGCCTACTGAGGCCAACAGTTGCAATCCAGTATAGTAAAGTAAATATCTATCAATGTTTAAAGCACAACAACTCGTTTATTTCCAACTTCATTTCAGTCCCGAGGTTTAATTCACCTACTGAATAGTAGGCCACCTGACACACACGGAGAACTAGACTTACTTCACAGTCACTTTTTCCTAACAATGTATGTCAATGAATCATACTGTCAAGTGTCACTGTTGTGGTTGCTCTCCCCTCCTCTCCTCGTCTTATCCTCTTTCCCCTGCTCCTTGTGTTCCTGTCTATCTGTTTCTGTCTCTGTGTTTGTGTGTGTGTGTGTGTGTGTGTGTGTGTGTGTGTGTCTGTCTGTCTGTCTGCTTGTCTGTGTGTGTGTGTGTGTGTGTGTGGTTATCTTTGGCTGGGTGGCCTATCCGCTCCAGCCTTCACACACCCGGTCCTGCTCTCCGCCTACCAGTACGAGTTAACCTGCCCCCTAGTTTTTGTCTTCACCAACTCCCACCACACAGAAATGAACTTGTTTGAGAACGTTTCACTACCATATCCTGCTCACTATAGGGTCCTACCAAGCCTCTCATAACAGTCGAGCCTCTTTACGCATGAATTAGTCTAAACCAACAACTTGTCTGAGCAACGTGGAGCTTTTATGGATAGGGGCTAGTTGTGCCTAGTTTTTAGTGACAAACTACCTGGGCCTACAGTTACTTACTACTTTTTTTAATGGTCAGACTATTTATTGGTCAAACGTGAAACACACTGCAAACACACACATGCACATGCAATTGCATCACGATGAAATTCTTCCTCTGCCTTTAACCCATCCAGTCATCCT
>JAVQJD010061237.1:0-15273 GCA_036023655.1 Nannoperca australis | reverse complement strand
CCCCCCCCCCCCCCCCCCCCCCCCCCCCCCCCCCCCCCCCCACCCCCCCCCCCCCCCCCCCCCCCCCCCCCCCCCCCGCCGCCCGGCCACGTCAGGGGAGCAAGGAGAACAAAGGAAAGGGCATGAGAGGGAGGGAAAGAGAGACAGAGAGAAAGAGGAGAGAGCATGACATGAAAACATAATGAGGATTGTCATGCCCATGGGGGTTGAGGAATGCATTGCACAGGGGTTGAGACGAAGGAGGAATGCAGAAAATTTCTTAAGAAAGGAGGGAGAGAGGGGGGAAAACTGAGGATAAACACTGTGACCGAGGGGTGACATAACTTTGCTATCTCAGCACTAGGATGTGGCAGTTTCAGGAGCCAGGACACACGCAGCTGGAGCACAGCTGTGCTGACCCACAAGCCACTGGCCGGTGTGTGGGTGGCGGCTGCGCTTCATCTCTGTCGCTTCAGGCCACAGAACCCTGAGGATTTGCAAGCCTAAGTATATTCATGCCAAGGAAAAGATGGGCTGTGCTCCCCCCCAAGAGTCTGGTTCTTTTCTAGCTTGCAGCACGGCCGGAGTTGTCAGAGAAATCTGAGCTCATTGTCACCCTCTGGGTTTTAGAGAGTTCAGGTTGGGGCTAAAGAAAATCACTACATGAGTTTTACAGCAGTCAAACTGGAAACCAGACATAACAAGCACATGGGATGTGTTTGCAACAGCAATCCTGCACTCCCATGAAAACACCACAGTGCACAAAGGAATCTGTATTTGGGATTTCAGGGGAGCACAGTGGTGGTTTTGTATGAGTATATTTAATATTACTGCTCATCATTTTCCAAAGCTTATACATACATTTTAGATTTCCTACCTTCCAGACATCCAGCGGATGTAGTTCATGCCAGCACAGTTTGAAAATCAACTTGAAACTTGCTTGAGAAAAGAAATCCATCACTGCAAATGTTTATGGATTTATTTATTGTCAAAGTTACTTTATCCCTGCTGGATTATGCATCTGTGAGCAGTGACTGCTTTTAAAACTGCAACGCTTTGGGAAATTGTCGTTAGTGAAGTAATTAGGATTTATAGCAAACATACTAAAACATGCAGAAATGGTCGTTTAAGGGTTATATAACTGTATTTCTTAAACAGGTTTTCCTAATACATTTACAGCCGCACAGCTTGCAAATGATAAAAGTGCTGATTCTCATACCACCAAGATGTCTTTTCTCCGAGGCTCAGCATGTCTTAAATTTTGTCTACAAAATCTACAAATGCATGTTGCCTTTTTGAGACATGACAGCAGCAATCAGAGAACAGAAATTATGACACAACTGTCACGACAGCAGTGTGCTGGGAGCTTGCAAACGCACATCTATTCCCCGGGTAGAGCTGTCAAAGCCTGAGTTTGACAAACAAAAAAGGGCCAAGCATCAGACCAAGGGAAGTGACGCGTCAGAGAGGGACTCTCGCTCTGTTCTCCTTTACTGAAGTTCACTGGTGGTTGGGTTTTTAAATAAGCACAGTTTGCTGTCTACTTCAGAAATGCCTCCGAGTCCAATTAGGAGAGATGATTGTGACTGTGGAGGAGCAGCGTGGGAGCGCTGGGTGCTTTCGATGACTGTGCTGGAGCCCTTTATCCATTTCTCAAAGTGATTTTCTGAGCGAAGCAACACAGTAACTTTTCACACGAGTCTGACTGGTCTTCCTTTTATGAAGTGAATATAGTCGCAATATTAAAATGATCTGTAACTGAAAAACAAGATGTGAAAATATTTTTGTCACAAATCTTTAACTTCAACTTCTCAGATCTGATTATTTTCGCTTTCCAAAAGCTTCCTGCAGGTAAATAAAATATTTCTAAATCTTGTTTTTCAGTTACAAATATTTTTCAAATTAAATCCATTACTCAAGGAATATCATGGAAAAATGATGGAAAAACACAACGCCAGCCTCTCTTGCTTTGAAGCTGTAATGAGGGATAGTGTTCTAAAGCAAAAGTTAGATATCAGTTAAAGTTAATCACCAGAATCTGCAGCTCCCCTCGGCTTTAAGGAGCTTTATAGTGACTTCTGGCTCATTGATTAGCTGTCTGACCAGCAATTTTACTGTTTTGGTTCACTCTCACTGCTCTCATATTGTTGTTTTCAGATGCAGGAGGATATCAACTTAAAAGGTGAAGTTACGTCAATGTTGTGTTCACAACCAGTTTCTGCTTCTCCCAAGTGGCCAAAAAAACTATCGCAGGTTTACACATTTTGATATGTGTAACTCCTTAGAAGGAAAACTTTTAAATTAAACTCAAATTCAAAACTGTTCAAACAATAACGTATCTAATTCCTCTTTATTGGGGCCACTGTTCATCATACTGGCATATAATTGAACACTGCCTCAGCAGAGGAGGAAATATTAGCTGTGAATATACAGAAAAAGTCATTGGTATGTTTATAATTCGGTGACAGGAGATGACTAAGTACTGTCAGCTTTCTGTGTGTGCCAATATCACTCTTTTGTTTTCCACATAATTAGACAATTAATAATAAAAAAAGAAGAAGTGATCCTGTCAATTCAGATGAGTACTGTATCTGCATTCTTATCACAAACTGCCTGAAATTCATTCTTATCAGTTTTCCCCCTTCTTTTGATCTTTTCACAAAGAACAGTCAGTTGGGATACACCTCTTTCCTTATTCATCAAGCACTTTGCAATGAAACAATGAAAAGATTAACAATGCAATGCATCAAAGACGGTCTTCAAAGGAAGTGCATTTCCCAGTTTTCTGGAGCTGTGCGGTGATGTAGATAGCAAAGGGAAGTTGAGAGGAGAGAAATAAAGGCCTTAAAGCTCTCCAGGGGAAACACCTCTCTGCTGCCACTATGTTCTGGCCAGATGCAATTTCCTGAGCAGTGCACTGCTCTTCAAAGAGAAGAGAAATTTCTCTATCAGTGTAGACACAATGGAGAACTGGGAGGAGGAGGAGGAGGAGGAGGAGGAGGAAGAGAATGGGCTGGTGGAGGTGTGTGTGGGGGGGGCAGTTTAAGAAACATTCTTGAACTTGTGAGCTATCTAAATTAACCGCTACATAAATGATCTATCCCCCTCAAACTGGACAAAAAAACTGAAAGGTCAAAAAGATGCTTGAGTGGGTGTTAGGACCACGCATACCCTCACACATTAAACATCTATTATAACTATTTACATGCTTAATATGAGTGCATTTCACATCCCAGTGCTGAAATTAATTATTGAGGCAGAACTAACTAAAATGTTTGGAAGCATGTGCTCACAACCAGACGGCTTGAATCCAATCAGGGAAGTCATGTTGCAATGTTTGGGTTTAGGAGAAGGCCACTCTGCTCAGCCGACAACCGCTGCATCATTAAAGTGCCACGCAACAACAATCTTCACCTCTCAGTTCATGCGACTGTCTGGCTGGTGTGGCAGAAAAATTAATTGGATATGAAGACTGCTCTTCATATTAGTTACATATTTGATTTATGCATTGTCATGGTTAAGGAACCTGAGGGGGCCTCTGGGACCTTCACACTCGGCATACATTTTATGAGGAGGTGTGTCAGGCTTTCTGGGATAAGCTGAAAACCTTGGAGATGTTCCATCTTTATGATAAGCATGGATGAGAACTGGTCTTGGTCGTTAGTCACAGACACTGTATCTCCATTAAGAAGAACTCAAGTTTTTTGTGCACTGCACTTACGCATACTCTCTGTACTTTACATTTGTGTTGTTGAAATAAAATGCATAAGGTAAGGGCAACTCATGCTGATCAAGTTATTTTTCATTGTTGTTACAGATTGACCAGGCAGTTTTCTGCACTACCTGGGGAATTGTAAATGTTCTCGTCGTCTTCTGAGGACCACAAACTCAAATGCTTTGCTGTGTTTCTGTGTGTGATTTGACGTTGACAGGTGACCTTTTTTTTTGACTCGTCATAGTACGAACAACTCATTAATGATGGCTCCGTTCTATTCTGTGAGCCAGCGTACACAACACCAAGACCGTTACACTGAAGGAGCTAAATGGTATTTGGCCATCATTCATTTTTATTATTTACACCTGTGCTTTTCCTACTGTGACACGTCAAAATGTCTGCTGGGAATAAAGCCTGTTACTACATCAAAGTTGTCAATAGACATTTGTAAACTTCTCCATAGATGGATGGCTATGGAGTCAAAACAGTGACAATTACATTTGGCATTAAAAAGAAAATTTGTCTTTGAAAACAAAACATGAACTTGATATTGTTTTTACATTCTGATGTGTTTTCAATGACAGTGTTCAGATATTTTCTTCATGTTACTCTTTTTTTCAGTGACAGTTTCTTGTTTTTGTGATGTTTTTACAATGTCAGTTTTTCGGTTTCAACTCTCTGTCACAGTTTTAGCGTGGAGAAAGGGGGAGGGGCAAGGAGAGCGTGATTGCCCTATAATCTGCATACTAAGGAGAAAACGTCACTCTTTACTGTTCCTGAACCAGCCGTCCTCTCGTCCGCTCAGAAGTCTCTGGCTTCACCGCAAACCTACAGCGACGTCCTCCACGAGTTCACCGGGAACTCTTGAACTGCAAGTCTGCTTCTCTCTGCCGTTGTTTGCTCACACAGAACCGGGCTAGGTTAAAGGAAACTTTTAAGTGATGTTATGCTAGTCTGAAAGAGGTCCAGTGGAACGAGCGCTAACCTTTGCTAATACGTGATAGCTAGCTAACATTCATGGTTGTATGTGAGCAAACAGCGGCAGAGACAAACACATTTAGCTGCCGTTTGGGAGTTCAGGTAACATCATGAAAGTAAATGTGAAATCTGAACATTGTCATTGAAACATTTTCAGGTTTTGTTTTGAATGCCGAATATTCTTTTCAAAGCCAAATGTAACTGTGCCTGATTTGGCAACATAGAGGGCTGCTCTAAGAAAACTACGGGTTGTAATTTATGTATATATAAAGTTCCTAATTTCATAGTTTACTAAGTAATAACAAATTATTCAGGATGTATACAGTCACAGCAATGTTTAAGTAGATTATTGTATTTAAATAAATAATAACAAATGCTAAATACTAATGCACTGATCTGACATCTTCTCTCCTGATATCACTTCCAATAAGACTGCTCTCCAGCTACCTCTCTGGAAGTCGCTTCGATAAGATAAAATAAGACATTACTGATCCCCAGAAGGGAAACAAAAATGTGAAAGCAGTACAACAAACAGTCTAAAGATGTAAATAAAGCCCCATTTAAGATCATAAATACATTGCAATAAGAAATGAAACAACATATATATACATCACAATACATGATTTGTGCATTGGGCAAATAGCAGTGCAAATATATACACCAAGCTAAAACTAATGCAGTATAATATAACAGATGTTCATAAAGGTTATATGTATTATAACCTTATTATAGGTTATTATTATTATTATATTATAATGTTACATTATCTGTTATATATAATGTAACATATAAAATCAATACATATAATGCATTGATTTAGACGTGATAATTCAACTTTATGATCATTTTGGAGGATGAAGTTTGTGGAACTTTTGAATTTCATTGTTTTTGTTATTTAGCCAAGCCTCATTCATATAAATGGGGTGGACAAAATAATAGAAACTTGCTACTGAGTGTATATGTGCATAAATAATGAGTCTACGTGTAGTATGAATTATGAATCACTTTCTGACTCGAAACGTTTAGTTAAGTCCAGTTTAAAGATTTGAAGTTACTGATTTGGCATTATACACTGATTTTCTAAGCTAAGTGGTCACATCACCTTTCAACTGCAGTTCAGTACGTACAGCAGTAAGTGAACGCATCACTGTTAAAACTGCTGCATTGTTCAGCACTGATTGATCTTCAGTTCAGGAGCATGTTCAGTTCAGAACAAAACCAGGTCTTTACAAGCACTGTGGCCAACTATGTGACAGTTACCACTTTTTGATTGTTTCTGGTGTTCACCATCTTCTAATCAGCTTTCATTTAGGAAGTAATCTACTGTGAGTCCCAGCTGAGCTGACAACAGTGCTCCCAGTCACCAGTGAGGGGAGCTCAACTGCTAAAAGCAATTGACTCATTAAAGTCAGTTCACTTTGAAGGTTCTGTATTAAAGACTTGTTTGTACTGTACATGTACAACACCTCCACAGCTGTAACTGCACCTACACATGACTTTTAAACTATAAAAAGCGCTATATAGAAGGTGCATTTCCCTACCAGTAATTATAAAAGTAATGTTTATTCATTTAGCAGCTTTTTAGAGCAGATCACAGATAGCAGTGCTTAAAGACAAAAGCAAGACACACAGAAATGGGGGTCTGAGGATAGAGCATAGTATGCTGTACACATTGTAAAGCCCTTTGAGGCAAAACTGTGATTTGTGATTTCTATAAATAAAATATTTTACAGATAAAATATTAGTGTGAAAAACAAAAATAGAATAAAAAGGAAGGTAAGTGCTTTTTAAAGGTATTTGCACGAGCTGAAGCCAGAGTCTTCTTCAGTTTTCAGCCTAAAGTGAGCTACGACAACAAGCCTAAAGCTGATACGAGGCTGTGTAGCTCTCTAATGTAGGCAGGTGTCTGACCATGCAGAGCACTAAAAAGTGATTACAAAAATCCTGAAATGAGCCATTGTAAAGAAATCAAAATACATTATAGTTGCTACTTGCTACCAGATAAATCCAATAATTGAGGTGATCTAGACTAATCTCACCTTAGACTGCATGCACAGACATCAAATAAAATGCTTCCAGTAGTTTTCCCTTCACTGGGTAAGTAGAAAAATAGTAAATGTGCCCACACTTCAAAGCTACAGTAAGTGGCAGCGTGTAGAGCTCCTCTTTGGTGTCACTGTGTATGAATGTCTGCATCAATGTTCCCCCGTCAAAGGTAATTTAGCTCTCCTGGTTAAATGATACTACACAGTTCACACTTATGTCACTGCCATGTGTTATTAATCACTTAATGGTTAATATGTATAAGAGGATCTACAACTTCTTCCACAGATGTCCACTGAAGATAAATGGTAATCTTCTTGGGGAAAAAAACTGCCATCAAACTTAATCCAATTTATTCAATGAGGCTGCTGTGTTTGGAATGATCAATGTTCAGCTCCAAATTAAAGACCGCGTCCGATGCCAGCGAACGTTGGCAACGGTGCCTGGGTGCGCCAGCAGCAACAGCAGGGTTTTATGGCAGAGGCATTATAGCCAGGAGACTCTTTGCTGCAGGGAAAATGTACTTGAGCATCAGTCAATCACACACGTTAGTGGACTGTTTCAAACATGTTTCTCTGACCAGTGCACTGCATCATTCCACATCTCTTTTCAACAAGGGTTTCATTTCAAAAGGATGTTGCTGTACAGTGCCGACCCCTCCCCTTTTTTTGAAAATGATAACAACAAAAAGATGAAACGGTAGATGTAAACATTTACACAGAGCTTTGGGGATTCAACTAAATAAATAAAAAGCTCAAAACAATGTTTGATCATAAATTTTAACAAGGACTCGTCGGCATAGATTTGAAAACATATTTTATACGCAGACTGATAAACACACCCCGATGTTATCATCATAAAACAAGAAAAATCTATCATAAAAGTGTAAATCTGACATTACATTGTAAACGTCTGTCTGTACTTCTGGGAATAAAATGTTACTGAAACCAATTCACATCAGAGAAGGTTTCGATTCAAGCCAGCAGCATCCACAGAAAAACCACACAGCAGGTACCCTCGGGTCAGAAAACAACACGTTTCCTTCAGTTCACTCAGAGGTTTGCTCTTTGTTGTGGGGGGGTTCATCATTCTTTAACTCACTAGTATAAATAGATTATATGACCTATCATTTATACATAGTGTGTTGTCTGCACTCTATTCTATTCAAACACCAAATAAAATGTCTTTATTTTGCTGGTTATACTCTTTCCAACACCAGGGTGCTGTGATTTTATGCTAATGTTACTCAAACAGGATTAAATAGTGCATTTGTTGGGGACTGTTTTCAGGTGGATTTGGTGCACTAGTGAGTATTTATAGCAGCAGGACAAGTGTTTGTGGGATCGACTCAAAATAAACTACAGCGCCAACGTTCATTGTGGTTTATTTTGCAAAGAAATCAGCACATATCTACTTCATATCTCCTTGGTGATTGTTTTGACTTGTGTGCTTATTTGGTCAAAATAGTTTTTTGTGTTGTTTGTTTTTGCAGTGATAGGGCCCTCTATGTCAGTGTTCTTCAGGAGGAGTGAAGTTTTGGTTCCAGCATCAGGCATTCAACCAGCTGGCGGACCGACATTATTAACTGATTATATCTCATCTGTGATTTGAACACAGTTACCAATGTTACTCCATGAGTCAATTCATTGCCGTGCTTCACATCACAGGGTTGCATACTGAGTCTGATCATTTGCATCACCACAACTGAATCCATTAAAGAGAGACAGCTAATGCTTGCTTATGTAATGTAGGACAAACGCAACACTGAGCGTGCAGGAGCTGTTGATGGTGTTGCAGGTGTTGAAATAACATAAACAAAACATTTAGTGGGAATCAGTGCTAACGTTTGTAGGATAGGATAACTAGCTTCATCTTTCCGAGTAGAAAACAAACTTAACAGGCTGCCAAATGTTTGTAAATGTTGTAAAGTGACAGATTTCTTAAAATGCTGACAGAAGAAAATAGTGTAGCATGATATAACTGAGTTCAGCGGGTAGCTAGCTTGTTTACAGAGTGCTCTATTTCATGTAATATGAGGATATATTGATATGAATTTGTTATGTGTATATGGACTTATGAGCTAAACAACCTACCTCAGGCATTTACCTCCTGAGAGGACACCAGTGAGCCACTAAACCTAAAGAACTGCTATGGGTTGCACCAGCTATGCGTAAATTCAGACGTAGCCTAGTTTGAATGTTATTTCTAATTTAAGTTGGAGTTTACGCGATACTAACATTTTAAGGGTTTAACATTTAAAGTTTAACTTGGGAGGATGAGGAGGAGCAGATTATACAGACAAGCAAAATATTAGATAACTTTCTGACTTTCAACTAATTGAACAGTTTGCCAGTATACCATGTGTTGTAGTTGAAAGAGTCACCACTCTATGTCACTCTAGTTATTTTGTAGTTCGAAGACAATTGGCACGACAGACAACATGGTAATATTATTGACCACAGGAGGTGAAAATGTCATTTTCTATGACAGTATTTTCATTAGTGTGTACTTTACACCAGAATAGCTAAGATGAACCTTAAGTCTCCGTGGTGCAACCAAACATCAACACAGTTTTAGTATCAAACTAACTAGTAGCAAGTGGCGTTTAGTGTGGACTTTGCACCCTAACATAAGAGAGAACGTATACCCGGTGGAACAGGCAGCTGGATTCATAGCAAATGGAATCAAAAACTTACTACTTTGAAATCCTCCGCTCGGCACTCGGTGCCATGAAAGTGGCAGGAGAGCAGCATGTCGTTGATGTCGTGACCGGTGCGGTCGTAGAATTCCCGCATGTTGAAGGGTCGCGGCTTGAAGTTATGGAAATCGGCTTTGACCTTTAGGCTCTCCAGAACGCTCTCCTCCACAAGATGTATGTCTCTTATCTCATACCTGCAAAAACACACAGATAGAAAAAGAGAGGTTAAAGAAATATTTCACACATTTCAAATGCACATTTTATGTCTTGCAGTTTGGTATGGATTGATGAATTTCCTTGAACGTTTTCACAGTGAATAATCACTTCCTGATGATAAAGTAGACTCCATAAACAGTAAATGTCAGCCACGGAACATTATTTGCACACTTCATCTGTGAACTTTTGCTCCACTGAACCAAAGCTAAAAATAATCCACAATCCAGAATGAATCACAAGGGACAGAAAACAGACAAGGAAAATGTACAAGATGTTTTTTTTCTGGGGCATTTTCTGGCTCTAAACTGATAGCACTACCAGAGTGTAACGGTTTATTATACACTACATAATAAAGTTCAGAGCTGTACAGGCCCATAAAGCCACTCTTCCATCCGCTGTCAATGCAGCAGCTCCAGGCTACACAGTACTTCAACTCAAGTCTCACTTATCTGGATTTAAACTTAGAGAAAAAAATGTGTTTGTGTATGTTGATTGGATTGTTTTGGCCTTGAGAATTCTGAAACTGACTGAGAAAGTCCCCTTTCAAAGTAAGTCTGACTAGAATATTTAATGCATTGCAAGAAGAAAGGGAATTTTTAATAGATTTTTTTTGAGGAATCATGTTACTTTTGACTTTGAGTGAATCCATTCATTACAAGTATCTCAGCACATTATTCATGTCAAAGTCAGTGAATTCTTCTTGTCACGTCTTCCAAAACAAGAAAGGCACATTTCCATGAATTATGGCACACTTGACTTTGATCAAAATACCACATAAAAAGAGTGAATAGAACGTGCAGCATACGACGTCCCTCTTTATGTTGTTTGTTTCTTATCATTAGAGATTTTTAGTGTCGGTTCAAGCATGGCAGTGTCTGTCTGTCGGTCGGTCCACCACTTTGGTCCAGACAGAAATACCTCAACAACTCGATGGATCATGAAGTTTGATCCAGAGACTGTAGTGATCTCCTGGCTCTTCATCTAGCACCACCAGCAGGTCAAAGTTTTCACTTAACCTGAGAAATATCTACAAGATGGAATAACATTGTGTACAGACATTTAATTATGCTTTGACTTTTCCTTGAGGCCACTTTGAGGTTTACATTTGTTGTCTTAAGTATCTAAACAATTATTGGATAGTTTGTTTTGACATTTAGTCCTGAAACTGGTTTTCACCTCAGGGTGAATTATAATCACTTTGGTGATCTCCAGAATCTTTTCCTCTGAGCAGTCAAAGGGTCAGACTTTTATTTGACCAATACTTTGTTTTGACCAAATACAAGTAAAACTAATGACATTCCCAATAAACTTGTGCTGTACTTTGAGTTTAAACCTACATTAACTGATTTATTTGGCCAACTTATACATATGCTTAGACTTATAACAGAGCAACATTATAATTTATTTGAAGTCGTGATTCTGGCCACGTGATGAATGACTGATATTCACCCTTATTTTAGATCTGCTTTTCCTGAGGGAGTAAAAGTCCACATTTCTGATATCATAATAGTGAGATGTCTTTTCCTGATCTTACAGCAGGCTGTATTACAGTGAAGTGATACAATGCAAAATTTATTAGATTGTTCAATGAAATGAACAATAAATGTCTCCTCATGTTTCATCATAAACTTATCACTAATGCTAATTTCTCAGTGATTTTCTTGCATGGCAATATCTCCAACAGCTAAGCCCCAGATAATACCACATTATTGATAGCTTGGTATTCAGTTACATTTGTGATATTTCGTTTTATCTGTATTACCAGCAATACTCTTTTTTTTAACTACATCAAGAATAAAGGCCTGCCTAACAAAGTGGGGATTCAGACAACCCAAGTCACACACAGCATTATCTGGGGCGCTGGGAAATATCCTTTCATTTGATGGAGCTCACAAAAATCTGACCACGCTGCCTTGAATTAAAAGAGAGCAGAATAGCTGTAAATGCACCCACTCTCTGCCCTCGCTGTGATCTCCCACTGTACTATTATTAAAAATGTCACCACATTAATGGACTCACCAAAGAGCAGATTGCTTGGAGGTTGTTTTTTTTTCAGAACACTGCCTCAAATGAAATGTCGTCTAGAAATTCCTCACATGAATGTATCAATTCTTATATGAATATGGTCTTTTATTGATCTTTTTGTTACACCTCATGTGTTTTTATTGCATTACACGAATGAGAATGAGATTCACAAGAGCTGGTAATATATGATGTAAAATTACAACTCATACACACACAACACTATTAAATGTCTTATAAAACTTGGAACTAGGTGCAGTAATACTTTTCATTTTCATGAGGGCAAGGGGACATTTATCACTCTAACTGAAATCTTCCAAATATTAAATCAATAATAACTAGGTTTAAAAATGTCTTCATTGATTTTTATTTTGTGACATTAAAATTAGGCCAAGCCCCATTACGACAGGGAGTGTTTTTGTATGATTGAAAGAAAACTTAATTGAGGAGAGGCACTCGCTCCGCACTGTGTAGTGGACAAACTTGCCAAGAAGGCACTTATGAGATAAAATCCCAGAACGAGTCGACGCGATCGGCGAAGGCTGACACTTTAGCATGTGTGCGGCTTAAATATCATGCCACAAGACATTTCCCAGACCAGTGACTCCAAGGGGGCGGAGAACACTCCTAAATGGATTTCATGCCCCGAGCACTTTCATTTCTGGCTGGGGGTATAGCAGCTAAGTGTGCCATTGCATCGTCTCTCTACCTTGCCAAGGGAGGCAGGATAATGAGCACTAAACCTACTTCAGAGTGTTAAGAGTTGAGATGAGTGCATGAAGACAGAAACTTAGCACGAAAATCACCCCCCCCCCATGCTTTGGTCTCCAGCTTTGAGAAGTCTTCCCTGTGAACCAGTGCCTGGAAATGTGAGATTAGGAGATGTAGTCATGAAAAAAAAATCCAGATGGCAAGTGTTGATCATCAGTCACACCAGCATCACAGAACAAAGTGCAAACTTTAGTGTTCGGTCTGGGATCTTCATTAAAGATTGAGAACAGAAGTTGGTTGTATATCCACATAAAAGTAAAACCACCAGAGGCCTTTAGCACTGTATCATTGTCCTTGATCTCTTTAACTGACAGCCTGTCAGAAGGTTCACATCCTTTTTTTTTATCACTCAGATGACAGATACTGGTCAACACTCTTCTCTCCTGAAATACTGTCCACCACTAAATGTGATGAATGACAACGTCTTGCTGATTTGTTTCATTATCACTGCCTCTGTTGACATTTGGAACAATATTACGACACCACAGGGAAGGCAACATTTTTATCAAAGAGCTTTCAAAGCCAGGATTAGTCACAGTCTCTTTGTAAGATATTTCTCCTCTGCTTCCTGGACAGCCCTGTGCCTGATCTTAATCAGTGAAAATGTGCTATTCAGTCAGAACTGTTCTTTTTTTATTCTCCAGAGAAGCAAAATCTCTGACAGCTCAGAAACAAAGTGGATTTAGTGCGCAGGAGTGGAGTTTCTTTGCAGCTCTGTTGAAGTTTCTTGAGGATTTAAACGTATAAATGACAAAAATACCCACAGCATCTGCCATTTCACTTGTAATCAAAGGACGCAGACTCTCCCCATCTTTTCCTCCTGTGCATACATCACACGCTGTTGCCAGCTCCAGTATCCAGAGCTTTCAGCTGCACCGGCAAGACCACTGCCGTTCTCCGATTATAATGCCTCAGTTAATTCAAGCCTGACAAGCCTTGCTCTCAGAGCACTGAATGACTCAACAAGGTAGAAACTATTAAAGCTTGTTGGATGAGTGAGACACAATTGGCAGTGGTGGATGAAGTATTTAGATAATTTACTTAGGGAAAAGTAGAAATACAACCCAAATACTCTAGTACAGGAAACATCCTGTATTGAAAATATTACTTTAAAGTATTTGCACTGTACTCAAATTAGCAAAATGTGCATGTGTGGATGTTACAGTATTAATATTACGGATGCATAATGTGCAAGCTGCATTTTACAGAAAATTTAACAATGTTGCATTTTAGATTGTTTTGTATTTAAATCTTAACATGTAAAAAAGTGTCTAAGTATCTATCAGCTACAGCTGATAGTGGAGGCAAAAGTACAATATTTCCCTCTGAATTGTGGTGGAGTGGAAGTATAAAGTGGCATAAAATAGAAAAACTCCAGAACGTACATGTACCTCAAGTTTGTACTTAAGTACAGTTGAGTAAATATAGTTAGCTATTTGCAATATGAAACTATTATTACTACTAATGTTTGTATTCATAATGAGTTTCTCTAAAGAACTTATTAGATATGTAAAACACACACGATAAAGAATAAATAAAGTCAGATAAAAGCAGACACGCTTGTCATAGTGGTGGTTGTGCTGGTTACCTCTGGTTGAGCAGGGCCAGCAGCTCCCCTGCGTGGTACAGGTCGTTGCGCGTCACTCGGCTGAAGCGGAATGCGTTCAGGTTGCAGAAGGTGACCGCGGGGAACGTCATGATCGGGGTCGTGACCTCATCCAGTTTGGTGACGTGCGGGTACTCGAGGTAGAAGTGGATCCGGTCCACGCACACGTACAGCAAGAAGGTCAGAGAGCCCAAGAAAAACACGACCCACAGGCAGCGTTTGATGCAGAACCGCTCATACGTGAAAATGTGAGAGATCCCGTGCAGGGTCGAGGTGTGCGCAAACACTTCTAAGGGTGGAGGTTGATTTGTGTCCATTTCTTCGGCTTCTACTTTCAGATCCATTGTCACTGTGCAACAAGCTCGATATTGAATGCCAGAGTCAGAAAGCGGCTTCAAAAACCCTCGCTATTAAGAGAAACTGAGCCGATGTTCATTCACCTGTGGCACAAACTGTCATTATCCACCCGGACAGCTGCAAACGTGTCGATAACCACTCTTGGACTTGGTGCGGTTTGGTCGTCATCCCTCATGCAGACTGGTGGAAAGACATTTTGAGCATCCCCCGCTCATTAAAAAAGTCCGACGAGCAGGAATTGTGAGCAGAAGTAATGCATTTCACATAAGCAGGCGTGCACAAGCAGGGCGACTCAAACGCGTGCATAACCAAGAGGACAACACGACGGTCCATCACCACTGCACTACTGTGATGTTTTGCGGGTTTCTCACTGGGTTGCAGTAAAGCAAAGAAAAAAGGGGGTTGACAAAGTCTTTCATCAGCATGGCCGATTATAAGTCCAGTGAAGCACGCATCATTCCCGCACGCCAACAAGAGGAAACCCGGTGACCGAAAAGAGAAAGAAATCCTTTTGACACTTCAGCTCATTTATTAACAGTTCCTCTGTAGCTCCGCTTTACGCATGTCCTCTTCAATCCGCAGATTCCCGGGTCAAGTCGGGAGATTTCTCTCTACTCGGGAATCTAAAAACGGAGGTTTGGGAGTCAGACAGTTGGCTCTTCTGTTCGGTGGTGAGTCGTGAGCTTTCCTCGGCTCTCGCTGGTGTCTGCTTGGCAGCAGCGGCAGTGGACGGGAGAGGAGAGCGGAATGACGCTCTGTTCACCTGTGAGACGAGTTACTGTAGTTTCACATCTTCACTCCACAAGACCGCAGCCCGAGAGAGAGAGAGAGAGAGAGAGAGGGAGTGGGAGAGAGAGAGAGAGAGAGAGAGAGAGAGAGAGGGGGACA
>JAVQJD010061235.1:0-25000 GCA_036023655.1 Nannoperca australis | reverse complement strand
GAGAATGTCCTCAGGGGTATAACGGTTACTAAGGTGTTGGTGATTTGTATTTTCTTGCTGTGAATGGAAATTAAAGAAGGAAAGCAAAGATTGCTAAAACGTCTTTGGCATAGCACTGCAAAAAGTTTACTTGTTGTATAATTTAACTGAGTTTTTTGCTACTTGTGGGCAGAACAACAAACAGTAAAGACACTGACATTTTATTATCTTACAAAGTTGATATGGCGTTTGTGTTACCAAACAATAGACAGCAAACATGCCACAGCATTAGCATTAGCTAGTTGCTAAGGATGCCATCCCGTGCTTGTAAATGGATATATTAGAGTTTTTCAATGTAAATATGTGCCTATTGTTGCTTGAAATTACATTGATGAGAGCAGTAACAGTGAACCAAAGAGTAAAGGTACGTGAAGCCAAAAACTTTGCTGCTCTATAGAGCACTTTAATTCATCAGGTTTTTACGGTTTCTTCAGTATTAACATAATCCAGTAATAGTTGTCTGGACATCCATGATTACACAGAAACAAGGAACTGCTAATTCAGCATACTTTCAATTTGCCAAAATGTAAACAAATATAGGCTATATATTAAATAATTTTCTGACATAAATAAGGCTCTTTGAAAATACCTGCTCTATTGGCACCAGGTGACAACCACATCGACATGTCTCCACAGGAGAGTATCCAGGGATATCCTAAACAGGCAAATGTGCAACTTTAAGTGTTTTATGGTATCCTATTATGTGCATGAAATTCAAGAATGAAATAATAATAAAAACATCAGAAACCAGATAAATGTAGCTTGTAAAATGAAACAAGACTTTTTAAGCCCTATAAATGCAGTTTGCCAATGCTTTTCAAATGGCTTAACACTGCAGCCTGAGTATGTCCCAGACATGCTTTTTAAAGATTATGCTCCTTGTACACCCATTCTGTCGTCCACTGATGGCCTTTGGGATGTTAGCAGGCCAGGATCTGCAGCGCAAACAGCATTTAATATCTTGGTTTACGACCCTCAGAGCAGCCTGCCACAGAGCCTGAGGGCAACAGAGTCTGTCTGTGATCTGTTAAAGGGTGGTCTCTCTCATTAGTTTAGTTAGCTATATACAGCGGGTTGAAGAATTTCGTTTTGGCATTTAGACAAGCACATGCTATAAGTGTTTGAATCACAAGGACACAATATGCTCACTGGCAGTCCACAGATGCAGCTGTATGTAAATATTACTGAAAAAAGCTTTTCCATGTCGACATATCAAACAGAAATGTGGGGTTAGAAACCAGAGGGGGAAGGCAGACTGGAGAGTTCATGAAGATAACAGAGGAGCGGAGAGGGGTGAAAGGAAAGCAGGGGAAGAAGCGTAAAATGGGGATGAAAGTGATGGATTCAAAAGGAGATGACTGGAGAGAGGGAGGAGTAGACGGATAAGGTGAGCTGTATTCCGATCATCATGGCTGTCATGTAGAGATGAGAAATCTCAGTTCCCCTGTCATTTTCCATTGACTGTGTTATTTTACAGCAGCGCATGGGGAGTATTATATTGTTTTCACTCCAGCTCAAGGGTAAGACATCAAACTCTCTTTTTCTCTCTCATTCCTTTCTTCTTCTTTCCTTCCTTCCTTCCTTCCCTCCTTCCTTCCTTCCTTCCCTCCACCCTCCCTCCCTCCACCCTCCTCGTAGTGACAGGGCTCCCTTAGCCAGCGTCAGTGTTTTGCGTCACACTGACATTTATAACGTAGATACAGCATCGGTATAATTAGAACACACATATCGAATGTTTTGCTGCTGCCAAATGTGCGCGTGTGATTGTTTGTGCCTGTTTGCCATATGTTCGCTGTTAGACTGATGCCACTTTTTGACCCTGAGAGCAGGACGATCTCGGACTTTTAAAACGACATTTTAGTCACTTGCTTAAACATAAAATCTGTTGCAATCTCTGTGTTCACAAAGGCCATCCAACAAAAATGCACTGAGAGCCAGGAGTGTCTCACCGTTATTTTGTCACACTTATATTTGGTGTTACTGCATTTATTACACCACAAAAGTGTACGATTCACTCATAACAATAAGTGAAGACAGCACTTGACACATCATTGGCATCATTTTGACCAGATGAAAACAAACAGATCTTGGAAAGAGTTGACAGTCAGTACTAGGAAACCGGGCATGTCTCCAGTGATGATGGGAGGCTTCCAAAGTAGAAAGATGCAGGTAACATATTGAATTTAATACTTGCTGTTGGCTCTGCAGACAGCACCACAGTTCCTGCAGCACACTGGCTCTTGTACTAAAATAGTGTCATCATGCGTTGTAACTGCAGACCTGAATCCTGATTGATTTTCATTGTAGTTCAGACACTGTGTTACTAATCCTGAGTGGAAAAAACTAATACAATCTTGTTTAGTACACAGATATTAAATATATACTCTGCTGCTGTGTCTGTAAAGCACACAGGCTTTTGTAAAGTATTGACACTTTTTTGTAGTTGAAGACTTTGTCCTAGTGCAAATTAAAGTGACAACCGTGACCAGTACAATAGGACTAGTTTGGTAAACGAATTAATGAGTTACAGATTTTAGCTTTAAAATCATTGAATGTAAGACAGAGAAAGAGGTGAGGGAGGGAAATAATTTGTTCTATTACAGTGAAAAGCAAAACCCAGTAATAACAAATGCATTCTGTCAAGGCATTGAGGAAGAGAATGTCTCTGTTTGTCAGAGAGAGAGCAAAAAAAAGGGCCAGTATGGGTTAATCAGATACATGTTTGTTATTTTGCAAAAGCAACTATTCCCTAAAAACATCTTGTACTCTTCCAGCCCGATTTAAACTAAATGTTGCCTTTTGTAAAACAGAAAAACCTTTATTTGGAGACAATAAATGTGCAAATGTTGAGCATAGCTCTGTGTTGTTGTTTTTATTGTGGATGTTACTGTGTTGAATACTCTGTGTGTGTGTGTTTTTGTGTGTGTGTGTGTATGTGTGTGTGTGTGTGTGTGTGTGGATGGGGGGTGGAGGGTTAAAAGGAGTTGTGCAGAAGACAAAATGATATAGCACTGCAGAACATAGACCCTCGTAGTTTCATCTATCATATGTTACACCACTACATACAGAATAAACCCCCAAAAAACCCAAACAGCAATAAATTGCTTCACCGTATGAAGAAAATCCAGCCTAAACCAGACACACAAGGTCAAATAATCCACATTGCAACAATGTATTTTGCCACTGAATTATCATTGAACACAACATTAACAACTCTTATACGTAGACTATAGACTGCATCTTTTTTACTGGAAGATAGAAGTCGTCTCATTAAAGAGTTTAGTGTGAGATGAGGTGAACCTTGCTCAGCACAGACACTGGAAACAAATCTTTTGTATCTGTCATGTAAACGAGATTAAAATGCAGGCTGAAGCTAGCCTTCACGCTGTGTGGGGCGCTGTATACATTCAGCCGTTTTAATTCATTCAGTTTTGCATTCTAGGCCAATTCTGGGTGAATTTGGCAACTATGTTGCTGTGTTTTGTTTATAACAGCAACAGCAAAGTGATCTGAATTTGGTACTACACTGATTAATGCTTCTTTTTCTTCTCCTCGCTGAAGATCATGGGTACTGATTTGAACTAATTTGCGATAAACTGAACGAATAATAACGAATACTTTTTAAAGTTTTTAATATTTATAACAAATTGAACTTGATTGTAGCCATAAGTTACTGTTAAACTGTGAAGGAGACTGCTCTGTTGCTATGATGAGGAACACTTAAGGTTACCTTCAAAACTTTAAAATGGACATCCCTCTGGAACACATGGCTTGTTATAAGAAAGACTTTACAATGCCACCCACAATGCAAAGCTGGATAACAATAAGTGAAGTCCAAAAACATCAGACCACAACCTGGTGTCCAGTGTGGAGACAGACCCAACCAGAAGTCATGACATGTTCTGCCAAAATTCAACAACACACACATACACACACACGTATTACTTGGTGTGATCACTTTGTTGAGCCATACCAACATAAACTATAGAACATACAGTAGATCTGTTTCTTACTGATAGTTACTGTACAGTAAGGTCTTTACCAAGTCTTTGTGCTTAACAGTGCACAACATGGTTAACGGGAGGAGAAAACGGCTGGAAAAACATGGAAACATGGTCTTTCAGCTGGTGTGAGAGGACAATGAATAACCCAGCTTTTTGACTTGAAAGGTGAGAAACTGCAGGCGAGATTGGTCTCAACATATATCAGCACTGCACTCCACAGCCTGTCGCAACAAGTTTGTGTGTTGTTGTGTAATAATGTGTGTGTGTGTGTGTGTGTGTGTGTGTGTGTGTGTGTGTGTGTGTGTGTGTGAAAAAGAGAGGGTGACATGTAAGGACCAGCCCATTCAGGGACATTTCTAGACATAAAACAAACGTCCATTCATTTGACTATTAGACGATGGCTGCATTGATGTTTCCATTTACCTTACTGGCTACAATGTACAGTATATACCCCCAAAAAATGTTGGAAAAGATATGGGGCTGAGTGAAAGAGAGAGAGGAGCGAAACAGAAGAGAGGATCAAGAGAAAAAAGAAGCAAGATAGAGACAAAGAGAGACCAACGGGGAATGAGACAAGCACACGCATATGAATATAAAAAGCAAACAGAACATAAACAATGACGATGGTAGGGAATGAAAGTAGCGAGCAAAATAAAGAAGTCAATTCCTCCTCGCTGTTCCCTCTTCTGAGTATCTCCTCATCCACACTGTTGTTTCATCTCCTCTCCTGCATAATGCGGAAGATGTACGACGGTTTGGGTGATACGAGCTAGCAGGTAATTATTTTTTGGGGATTATAAAGAAAAGTAATGGGGAGAGATGGGTTGGCTAGGAAGAGATGGTGAAGGCTATGGGGAGGAGAAGGGAGGGAAAGGTGAATGGCAAAGAGGATGGATCTCTATCTCTTGTTTAATCTGCGTGTTAAATTTAAGCTTTCGATAGTGTTTGGAGATATGAGCGGAGAGGTGCTTACTGAGATGGCAAAGAGCCACGATGGGCAGAGGATGATGGGGGGAAGGAGGGAAAACAAGGATGGGAAGGAAAGCAAGAGAGAGAGGGGAGAAAACACATAGACTCTCAAAACATTAGTTGACGTCTGTTATTAATAAAAACCTGTCCGTGTACATTGTGGTGAATAAGAGCTGGTTTTCATGTTGTTCCCTATTAGCATCAGTGCTGTCATGATCTGCAGATACACTGATGAGAAAAAAATGATTAATATAGAGAGCAGTTAGCAAGGGATGATATAAACAGAGAAAGAGAGTCACACAGGCTTTATAATAATGATCAGGCATGATCATCACACCAGCGGTGACAAATCAGTTCATTAAAATGGATCAGTTAATTTGGAAGCAGTGGAAGAAGCATATCCGTGCAATTTCTTTCACTGGTTTGTCCAAAATGGAGGAAGCTAACGGAACTCACTAGGTGTGTTACACCATCCACTTTTTAAAATCTCACCTGTAGGAGTATAAACTGCCCAAAAAAAGGGAGAATGGTCGGCAGACTGTTTTGGGACTGAAATCGATGGTACAAGCACTTTATAAAAATAAACTGTGGACTTCTTGTTAGCTTTAATTCATTTTCAATAACTTTTTATTGAATTAAATAATCCTGAGAATAAAATACATTTGGGGAGTACACGACACAGTATGGAGAAAATACAAAGAAGCTTGGCGAATGAGTGATTAGCGCTAGCATGTTTACAGCCGGCTAGCGTGTTGGAGGTTAGCTAGCACCACATATTTCGGGGATTTATTTGTGACATTTTCTGGCCTTAATTTTAAAAATGATTCATAAATTATTTACACATCTACAATAACCTATTAGGTAATGGCGAATTAATTGCTAACATTTCTACATTTATATTTTTTTATTACATTATTATCTATGTAAATAATTACCCATTTCTTATTCAGTATATTAGGCTTTTATGTATTTTACAAGCCATTATAAGCTAATTTTACATATACAAATTATTTTGTTTTAAATCAATACACAGCGATTTGCCAACACTAATTATTCAAATAACACTTTCCTTCATACTTTACTTGCTTCAGGTAACAGCAATTCTACCCGAGTAAAATGTTTTAGTATTCGTGCCTCCTCTGACAGAAAGATATTAAAAGATGAAAAGGAAACAGAAGGTGGAAGGGCAGATTGCAAAGAAATGAGGATGTGCATAATAGCTGAGAATGGTGAGACGGCGATGAATAAAAATGAGATAAACAGACATGAGATAGATAGTCGGACGGACAAACAGATAGACAGATAGATATATGATAGACAGATAGATAGACATATATAGACAGAGTTGAGTCGAGTCAGTGGTGAGTTGGAGGAGCAGGAGAAAGAGAGATGACCGGCTACAGTACACAGAGTGATAATGCTTGCTACTGTGCGCTCCAGCAAACAGCTACATGTAAACAGTTGATTTTCTGTCAGGGTGACTTGGAGCCAGCGTCAATCTACACTGGGACGAGACCATTACCAGGATCACTGGAGTGAAAATGGAGCCCCACATTGGACGGCCTGTTCCTAAGCTCCATGTATACACATACAAACACCCAAACTTACAGTCACAATGAGGCTCACAGACACACTATGTAACACACACAGACAACACAGCCTCTAGTTCGGAGTTAGAAAAACATTGTTAGACTAAATAAAGAGGGATATAGACAGAATATATTCACACACTTTAACAATGGAGCCTCCTACAAACCTCCCACAGTGCCTCCAAATTACAAAGTCAAAAGTGACACAGATCCTTGTTAACTGCCCACAGCCATGCTCAAAAATAAACCTCCCATTATTATGGAAATTATCAAAATTCTGTGTTTTAGCTGCTTATTTTATGTTAAATGTCCTGTAAATATCTAGTGATTTGAGTGTGTGGGCTTTGGCGAAAATCTAATATAAATATCAGTCGCAGGCATGACTTTTTGGAAGCTCTTCTTGGATGCTATGGCACGCAACAAAATTAAAGTCAAAGCAGAGTGGAGGCAACCGCAACATGGGCTGTTGCAATTTTGACACTTGGGAAAGGTTAAAGAATCGGTTGTTCTTTTGGTGGAGAAAAAAAAAACCTTTTTCCTCGAACAGTGAAAATTTCACTTTTACGATGCCAGAAGTTTCTCTCTGCAGGATCTTTCTTTAAATACAGGAACATGTGGTATGGATTATCAGCAAACGACTTGCTTTAAAATCCCTAAAACCTTCCATTTGCTCAATTCAACAAAGTTTTGGCATTTAATATATTACAATAAACTGGAAATTATCTTCTCTCACAAGTAGCGGTCAGTTCATATCATTGAGCATGCAACTACGATTGGGGAAGCTAAGTAGGTTGTTATTCAACTTTTTAAAGCAATGTGCTTAATTGAGAGCAAATGACAACACAAGTGTAAGTATTTTAAATATTTTTATTGTGTTGTAAGACTTTGAGAGCGCATGTTTTTTTACACATGCCTTCATGTCTGATGTAAAGCACATTGAAAGGGCTTGTTGTTGAAAAGTGCTATACAAATGACGTTGTCCCTTTTTTTTGTGATACCTTTAACAATGTGCACACAGGATCATACTGGATGAATATCTTTTGAAAACAATGTTTTGGGGTGAGGTTTTGGGGTGAGGTCAAAATACAGAAGAGAGAAAGTGTGTGTAGTGGAGCCACTGCAGCAACAGTTGAGCTGAGGAACTTCGGGGCTCTGCAGCAATCTGTCTCTCTGAGCTCTGCTGCACTGAGGTGTGGTGTGGAGTTACAATCATAAAACAACTGCTACAACTGCCTCTGTGGGACGACGCATGTAAAAAGACACACCGCTGTCTATATACACAGGAATACAAAGTATGCGTAAATCCAGTGGTGAAAGAAATATTGAGATCTTTTCAAAATGTAAAAGTAGCAGCACCTGGTTGTAAGAATCCTCAATTACAAGTAGAAGTCTTGCATTCATAACTTAAGTAAGAATAGGAATTCATTATGCAGCAGAATGCCACCAGTCAGGATTATGTTATACTACTGGATTATTATTAATGGTAAATGTTGTAACTCGTCAAGATGAAGCAAATTTTCACTACCTTACATATTGTTGGGCAACACTCTACAGATGTTTTGCATGCAAAACCTTTATCTGCAAAGTAACAGATATCTGTCAGGTAAAAGTAGTGGAGTAAAATGTAAAATATTCACATGTGAAATGTAGTGAAGTAGAAGTATAAAGTGACATAAAATGTAAATACTCAAGTAAAGTACCTTCTAAATGTATTTAGGAACAGTATTTGAGTGTATGTAATTAGTTATGGTAATTACCACCACTCCCTACATGAATCAACATTTCTCAAGAATAAATGTCAACATGCTAAACAAAATTAAATATATCTGCAAAACATTCATTGACATTGAGGTTTTGTATTTGTTCACCTGTCAATATCTGCTCCTAACTAAACCAAACTAACAAAAACATGAGTATCACCCTAAAGAAAAATAATTAATTAATTAGATTTTGTCTGGTTATCATAATTTATAATTCCACTCTTACATTTCCTCAAACACTAATTAGCCGTATATGTACAAGATCGGTAGGTCAAGACCGCAACTACAAATCAATCCTATTACTTCCACAGCAGTGCATGTGTCCTCACACCACGAATAGCATAGTAGAGGTTGGACCACAAATGCATTGCTTGGATTAAACCAACTGGTTTGCTCCGAGCTACAGGGAGGATAAAACGCACTGACCTGACATCCCACGGTGCAGTGCTGCTTCTCTGAGTTGTTTTTCTTAACTGTGCTAATTAAAAACTTTTAAAGCCGTTATTTGGATTCCAACAAGAAACATGTGGAAAATTGCAGGCCAGCAGTCAGCTAAAAGCAAAGTGTGTGTTTTAGTGCTGAAAATACATGTTTTAATCACTTCTAGACTCCAACTGCCAAAGATCACTTTGGCCTCGGAGTGTGTTTTAAGTAGCAGAGATCCTGGCAAAGTGAAGGAAAGACGAGCATGAAGTAAAGTCAGGAAAGGAATGTTTAACACATGAGAAAATATGATCACCCCTTGCCTAAGTGTGCGCAGGAGCTAATAAAAGGCATAAACCATACTTCCTTGTTTATGTGAGTTAACTGTGCACTTTGGGAGGGTCAAAGTCTATTTTTTTCGTACTGCTGCAGCATCAAAGAGGTTATTTTGGGTCCATATTAAGCATTGAGAAGGAGGAGGACGTTGGCTTAACAAGCTTCATTGCTTTTCTCAAAAAATGTTAGTGCAAGGTGAGACCAGCAATAACAACACTAGAGGTGAAATCAGCACTGAAGCCTGAAGACAAGTTTTACATCAATCTGTTTCTTTGTGACGCACAATTTGAAGAATTGTTTGATCTTATGTCATTTGTTTTGTTTACCTGATATTTTGATTGTTTTTTCCCCCCTCACAGCACTCACCTGAAATATTATCTTCTAAATTAAAAATGTTAAAGCACCTAAACTTCTCATGATCACTTTATTCCGCCCCCGCAGGCCTCGACAAAACTTAATTTGGACTTCACACCTTGCAGTAAAATATTATATTCATCTGGTCGCTGCATGTGTAAGCGTTTCAGGAAAGTGTTTATCTCTGGCCTCTAAACACCTGTCACGGGCAATGATGAAAAGCGCCACTGCGGCTGAACAATAAAGGAAATAGAAAGCCCTGTTGATGAAACACAATACAGTAAAGGAACAGCACGGCAGACGGAAATGGTTGTTTAGATCCCCAGTGGGTCATTCAATTGCCTGTGCCCTTGAACACATGGCTCTTCAGTGGAATAACTTATGACAAGTGGTACAACGCCATTAAGGGAAGTGAGAGGGGTGTGTGAGTATCTGGATAAATATTTATAGATTTATAGATTTAGGTATGAAGTGGTCATTTGTTCCAGCAGACAAAAACACAAAAGGCCCTTGAGCCGCTTGGTGTCTCGCCATAATCACTGAGATATTCACAACACGATCGGTTGTGTTAACAAGGTCACTGATGAAAGTAACTAATGTGAAAAGTGTTAGAATCCTCTCTCCCAGTAAATAAATAAAAAATGCAACGAGTGACGGAACCAAGACTGTAGCAGACGTGGCCTCATGGCCTCTTAGTGTGTGGGTCAGGGGACATGGGGAAGAGTGACTGACACTGACAAGTCCCAACAGGTCGACTCTGTCAGCGTTGTCCTCGCAGGAGGAAACAGCAGAGCCATTTTCAATCCATGAAATGATGAAATGAAATTAGTTTCATCAAAGTAAAGTCATATCATTTAATTTACAGCCCAGAAAACATTTTCTTCTCCACTTCTCATTACACATTGAGGACATGAGCAGTATTAATGTGACTTCTGTGTCTTACAGGATTAGATATTTAAAAGTTTATAATTTATAGAAAATACTTTTCTTTATCAACATTTAACTTTATGCTAAAGTTAATTCTTTAATTATTTAGATTGCATTAATAGGGCCCAGGCACCACCATGATGACAGAATGCCCAATATGTTACGTGGTGGTGAGACGTGTGTAATATATTAAATTGTATTTGTTGTTTAATTGTGTGTACAGATTTTCTTTATCTTGACCTGTTTGTTCATGCTTTGCTTGTCTGATGCGTACCCTTGCATTAATTCATGGCATTTAGATTATTTATGCTGTTGGCTAGCAAGTATTGTTTTATTGTCTTTAAATTTCTTCATGCATCAGTAGCTGTGTTTTAAGTAATGCTGTACAAACATATATGTTATATTGGATAAATGTTGATGTGCCAAATACTTATTGGCCAACACCTTAATTGCACAGGCACTGATTATTATAGCCACAGTGAGCACAGCGGTCTTACTATAGGGGAACATATTAGCTAAGCTCATGTCCACAGATGTTGTTGCCTCAATGATGGAAAATGTCAACTTTAAACATTTATGTTAATATTAACTTGTTTATTACACTGCACGAGCACTTGAAAGGCTCTTGGTGTGTCCTGTTCCTTTTTAATCCTCCCTCTGTCCTCCCTCCTTCAGTGAAGCTGCAGTCCATAATATACGAGCTGAGCTGTTGTTAATTGAAAAAACTTGATTTGTCATATTAATTCCCACAGCTGAATCACGTACCAAAGGATAGAATTCATTTTTTATTTTGCTTTGCAGCAATTTCCACATAATAGACAAACGGGGAGCAAAGCAAAAACACAAACAGGCATTTGGGAGGTGAGAAGCAGCGCAAGGGAGGGAGCACTGTACACTTATAATAAGCGGTGTGTGTGTGTGTGTGTGTGTGTGTGTGTGTGTGTGTGTGTGTGTGTGTGTGTGCACATGTGTGTGTTTTGCGCCATACGTCATTGCACCGCTGCCTGTTGTGATTGCCTGACCCGAGGTTTCAGCGCATTACCACCTCAACAGCTTTGTGGCTGGATTTATTCGTTGAGTTCACACACACTCTCTTTCTCACTCACACACTCACACACACACACACAGACCCACTGCACTTTCTGGCTCACAGCTGGGTGAAAGTGTCTCGCTGTCAAACGTATGCAGGTTGAGAATGAATTTTAAAATGTGATGGCCATGATTAGATGTGATAAACAATCTCACCGTGGCTTTATTCTGCTCACAGTGATTTTTTTCTTTCACAGGCAAATTTAGACACGTCTCAAACCCAATGCAGTTATTTGGTCATACTGATTTTATTTACATTACATACATTATTTAGGTATTTAGGCATTTTATTCAGCACAACTTCAACCTGCTCTAACTTAGACTTACTTCAAAACTTATTCAGAAGTTTCTATTTTATCGACTAATTTATTCCACACCATCGTCTATTCTGTTTGTCTCCATATATGCTCATATTAAATTAAGTCATAAAATGTGAGATAGGCGTACATGTTTTTTCTTCATTTGAAGAACTGTTTGCTTTTTCTGTTTGCTCCTGCTTATGTCTCTAAAATTTGTGGTGAGCCTGAACACACTTTTATTCTCAGGGAGAGACCATTTTGTTTTTCTTGAAAGATTATTATTTGATATATTATTTGATGGGAATAAATTAGAGTAATATCACCTGAGGAGTGAATATTGGACTAATGTTTAATGGAAAAAATATCAACAACTGCTGTATGTCTCCTCTTTTAGACCTAATTTGTCTATTTTAGAGTTTGAGACAATGAGTTTGAGATGAAAATGAAAGTATCTATCAATGCGGACACCACAGCAGTTTAAACAACACTGGCCCAGCTCTGTCCTAAAAGAAAAAGCTAGAGTATAACCAAAGATTCAAATTGCAATCCAAAGACTGAAAATTTCTTTTTAGCAGGTTTTGAAAGACAATCATTATCCATGCAGCCTGGCCACAAAGCTAACCAGCCATCCACAGCTCTAAATGGCAAATCAGCAGAATTACAGCAACTTAGCTCTATACTCTGCGGCACCTCTCACTCCCATCCTCCTTCTATCCCTCCCTTTCACATGCTCCATCGAACCGTCCTTTCACAGGCTCCTCCATCCCTGGGCTCAGGTCACATCAAGTATCAAGTAAACAGCTGTGATAGACAGAAGGGTAGTAAAATGGCCTCTTCATCACTACTCGCTCTGTTTCCCCAACACAGCCTTCTTCCATTCCTCTGTCCCGTTTTTATTTTAAGAGCTCACATTCACATTTTTTCTTTTTCTTATTTTGTTCTGCTTTATGGTCATCACTGACCCTTTTTCTGTCCTTTCTAATTTAGCTCTTTGACAACACTGACAAGTTTACAGGCAACAAGTCCAAATTACAAAATGCAGTGGTACAAGAAATACTGAGATCCTTTATTTAAGTCACCATACCATAATATAAAACTAATTCTTTACAAGTAAAAGTCCTGCATTCATAAGTAAAAGTACAAAACTTTTAAAAGCAAAAATTATTATGTAGCAGAATGATGCCTTTAACAGTGGCATTCTATATTATTGAATCATTATTAATGATAAATTAATGGGTCATATAAAAATAGCGCAGTAAAACGTACTGTAGTAATGTAGTGAAGTAGAAAGTAGCATAAAATGGAACCTCAACGCTATACTCATGTACAGTACAGTACTTGACAAAGTGTGTTCAGTTACTTTCCATCACTGCCGACATGACAAAGCTGATCTGCTAAAACTACTCCTACCACAACACCATCATGGTAGGAAGAAACCACTGCAGACTATCGGCACAAGACAGGTCACACACTTTGTTGACTACACACCCCAGCTGCTATGAAATTAAACAGTGCGTGTGTCAGTTCTGACAATTTGAGCACAGAGCTTTCAGCCACATAATCGCACAATAATAACCTCTCTTACTCAGTTTTCTTCATTTGCTCTCACTGAACATCTCACTCGCTCAACCTGACGGTGTAACAGTGTGCCACACTTTCACTTTATATATATAAACCTCTTCCCTGAGATGTTTAATAAAAACAACAATAAAACATTGGTGTTTTCTATACAAGAGAATAAAACAAAATCAGCTAATTATATTTTTCTAAAGTGTCTCTTTTCTTAACTTTCCCCACCATAGCCAGTTCCAATAGCCTCTTTTATTTATTTCCATTAGGGTAAAAACTATTCTCATTCAGGAAGGTCAAAGTGAACAGTTAAGCGAGTAGAGTTTCAGTGTCTTGCTCCAAGGACAATTCAACAGTACAGATGCTCTCCAACATCTGTCCTGCTAATTGCAGGCATACACATGTCAACTCTGAGAGACTTCACGACAAATGCTGAACATTTCCTTTGACAGTATGACCTGCATGTGGTGAAGACAGCCAACCCCGATTCCAGAAATATCTCCAAAACAATCCCTTGATTCAAGCATTAAAAATTCACACATAATTGTTTGACTCAGGGGATAAAATGTGCCAAGAGCTGCCAGCTTTCATTGTGTTATGGGTGGCTCAGTGCAGTATAACAATAATGAGCTCTGATGTCCGCTGCTATTCTCCTCTTCTTCCTTCTCCTCCTCCTCATCCTCCCCTGGAGGGTAGAGAGGAGATCTGGTAATGACAGGATTTTAAAGGAGCCCCGGTGGCCCGACTCTTAACACCCGATAGGCTGGCGGGTCACACCCAGCCAGAAATACTGTCTGTCTCTCTCTCTCTCTCTCTCTCACACACACACACACACACACACACACACACACACACACACACACACATGTTCTCTGCACTAGAATTAGCCGTTGGCCGCTCTCCAGTCAGATCTGCTCAATATTCCACCCTTCCAAAAACCACCCTCTCTTCTCATTGTTCACTGGAGGCCACAGTCATAGTTGTGTCACAGCAATCAATCACCCATCAATGTGAAACGGCTACACCAACACAAAGACAACACAATACAACTGCACTGTCATTTCCCCCAAACTCCTTCCTGACTATCAACTGACATCTGTCCTTTGGAACCTCCACCCCGGTCGTCTCCCTCTCTCTCTCTCTCTCTCTCTCTCTCTTTCCTTCTCCTCCATCACTGTGGCCATCACTCCCTCATTGTTGCACACAGACACCACACCATTTATCACCACACTGTGATTCACTCACTTGATTCATTAACCCACTGGTGACCTTCTCACACATATGCAGAAATGCACACAGACAAACACAAAAGTCCATTAACACACGGAGGCATTTACACATACATATACATGCATAGGCCACTTTTGACAGAGTTGGGCTGAGTAGTGAAAGTAATGTAACGAGCAATATAATAATATGTAATGAGCAATTGGTTATAGTTTTCAAGTGACTTAACCTTCACTGACTCATAGAGGAATTTAATAGATGCAAAGTGGGAGGAGCCGCTGGTTCTGGAGGTGTTTTTCCCCATTCTGTATTCGCATTAAAAAAGATTCTTGAAACAATATGTTCAATTTTACTCAACAAAGAAATGCAAGATTCTCCCAGATTATGTTTATGTTTATTTTACACCATTATTTAAACTTTGTTTCTGTCGTTTTTCAATGGGGATGGGTCTAAATACTACGATACCCATGAGCCTTGGCCACCTTGGAGAATCAGAGTGGTAACGAATTCAAACATATTTGTCATTAAACAAGACACATTACTAAATTCATCCAAAATTGACCCTGAATCCAAAAGTAAATTCTAAAAATTTCTCTCAACAACGTAAGCTCTGTGATTGGATGTTTCTTGCAGAAATGCACACTGGGAGTCGTAGTGAACTTTTACAGCAAAGTTTTTATGCAAACAGACTCGTATCTTTGACTTTTTATCATTATTATTTTCTATCCAGTTGTTCATATTTTGTACTGAAGCTCCAAATGTGAGTCTCGCTCTCTATGGGAAAAAATAATGGGACCTTAACTCCCCAAACCATGGGCGCCGATAACTACTCCTTGCAACTCTATTTTATGCCCTCGTCCCAATACTTTATAAGTTGGTCTGAAATGTAAACCTGGAAAACTGTAATTCTAGAAAATGTAAAAAAATATGTATTGTCTAGAATAAATATAAACATTTACATGATAACTGGAATAGAAAGTGTCTTACAGATATTTTTAAATTACCTGATTGACTCAACAAGGATTCTTTTTTTCTTGAAAAATCATAAAATAATCATGACATCCATCCAGAAATTCAAGTAAATCTTACGAAACTAAATGCATCAATATCATGATAATTGTTGGTGGCATATTTTTGGTCACCTATTTCACCATTAATCTGTCATCTACCCATTAATCATTCATTCATCATCTGTGGCCCAGATCATCCATCCATCCATCCATCCACCTTTCTCAGGTCATACCTGGAGTTGGTCATGTCAGTCTGTCCTCCCTGACTCTTCTCCAGCCCGAGCTTGGTGAAAATCCCGACCAACACCATGATGGCCACCACCCCACAGATAATATACACGATCATGTGGGTCCGATCCCGGTCTGGTTCCTCTTGGACCTCTGTGACAGGTGCTGCTGGTCGCCCGGTGTTTGCCCAGACGGGTGTGTCGTAGTTGGAACAGGAAGTCTGGTCCAAACTGTGGACTTTGAACTGGCAGCAGAAGCGGTAGAAGCAGGAGCCACAACAGAACAGGTAGATGCCTGCGTTACAGTTGAAGGGTGGGTCCCACTGGCCCATGACGTCATAGTAACCCCAGCAACGGTTACCGACACTTGGAACTGTTTTGTCCTCCGCATCTGGAGTGGGTGTTGCCAGTGCGGCCTCTGGTAACATAGAGGGCTGTGTTGTCTGGTTGTTGGTAGAGACCTGGGCCAAAGCCTGACCTGATGGCCGAAAGTTCAGTCCACCCAGAGAGGTCAAACCCAGGAGAATGGCCAGTGAGAAGCTTACCAAGAGTGGATGCATGGAGGTGGCCATCTTGGATTTACTCCAATGTCTTGTGACGTCTCAGTGCTGATGTGTAATTGTTAATGACCCAAATGAATGCTCCTAGGTTTAAAAAAAACAACAAAGAAATAGAAAGTTAAATAATATAATATTCTTCTTGTGCAGAACTGGATGAATCTCTGAACCTTTTACATATTAGAAATCACTGAGATAACAGTACATTAAATAAAGAGCATTCAGTTAGCGTTGTGGGAGTTATTACTGCACACATTTACAGAAAGCTAGATTGTCATCAAGGGGCAGAGAAACAAGTGAGTGAAAGAAATCAATCTCCCATCTCAACATGCTCCTAATAGGAGTGAATGAGTCCCTTGTGAGCAGGCACTCACATGCGCAGACACATCCCAGTCCCTTGCAGTTTGCTGTATGTGTGTAGGTGTTGTGTGTTTATTAAAGCAAATAAATATTCCAAAATTCAGGAAATGTCACCTTTCACAAAGCCATATGTCATCAGCAGACAGCAGAGGCGGTTGTAGACAAATCCAAATCCGGTGGCTTGGAGGGAATCCAGTTTAGGAGGGCGTGTTACGTACGAATGAACTTGCCTCTGGCATATCCAGCAATACACTCCCCCGCCGAGTGGATGAATAATCCGTGAAAACTGAGAACTCTCGGCTCCCGATGGTGCTAGCAGAAAACGAAGGCAGAGTCCTCTAAAACTTGCAGATAGTCACAGGCTCCCAGATTAAAGGCTTTTCACTCCAGAGACAAACTCATATTCCTCAGTAAATCAGTTCTGATGTCCAAAAAAAAGTTCAGTGTTTTCAACTGGAGTTGTCTGCGTACTCCACTTCTCCCTCTCAGAACTTAACTTGCATCTATCATCCTCCTGCACTCAGCGTCACTGTTCAAAAGAAGCTTTTTTATTTTTGTGGTGGGCATCTTTTTGCTGCCACCTTGGTCCACCTTGAGAAATGTTACTTCCTCCTTTGGTTTTGTAATTCCAGTCTCTCAGTTCCTTGTGTCTTTATGAGTGATATTAAATAAATAATTTTTATTTACTAAAGATTGTGTAGGATGTATCTTCTTCCTCTTTCCAACCAAAGACCCAAAAGGTAACAACAGCTGTTCAATATTCTTTAAAACATTACTCCAGGCTCTCCTCAAGCTGAAATCCTATAATGATTACAGTCCAAAAACGTCCTGCGCACCTGAGGCGTGTTTTCTCTCTCTCGCTCTCTCGCCCTCTCTGACGCACACATACACACACACTCTCACAAACATTCAAAAACAGCTCAATTCCCCCTGGTGACAGTGCTCTGTCAGTGTCAGTGTCTGTAGCTTTTAAACGGCACACAAGGGGTCCAATGGCTTTTTGCTGTCGCCGTGTGCGGGGGGCTCCTGTTGCTGCAGCTCCGTGCACACTCCACTGACACTGAAACCCCTCCTCTCCGTGGATCCCAGGGTCTGTAGCAGAGCCAGGACACCAGCTGGGTACTCTGTCTATCAGCCTGCGCAGTCCTGCCCTACAAGTGCTAAGACTAAGGAGAGAGGAGGGGGGAAAGGGGAGGGCTACTGTTGTGATACTAAATGTCTGATCTTAATGTCTTAGCGATGTTGCATCCAAGACTCAAGAGAAGCTGTAAAAAGAGATGCTGGAATTATTCGACCAGAGTGGAGTGTCCCACATAACGGATCATGGCTTGTTCTTTAATGGTTTTGCTTTTGGCTCAGTTTTTGATTATGTCTCTTCGTTTACACCGATTGTAATCTCCCTCTACCTCTCTGATATTTTCGCCTCTTTCTCTTTCCAACAACTTACCTCACCCCGTCCTCTCAGCCTGAGCTGGGCAGTCTGGGCTGTTGTTGTCGCTGAGGAAATATTAGCGTGGGGTCAGAGAGCCTGTGGGCTGCCCTCTGCACTTTCAGCGGTGCACTTGTATGAGCCTCGCTGGAATAATACTCCCCCAGCTCATACGGATGACAAAGATGCGCCAGCCAAACAGCCGTGTGGCAACGAGGGCAGATCAAAAAATATCCTGTTTTCAAAAGAAGCCCCCTTGGAAATATAGGACTGTCTGCAGCTGAAGCTCTTTGCTGTTGTTTTTGTTGTCGCTTCAACAACTCAGTTGCCAGTTTTCCAAATTTTCCATTTGCATCAATGTTTTTTTTGTCTTTTTTCCCCCTACTGAGCAAAAAATGGACAAAAAAATCTCAAAGCACTAACAGGCGACAGTTTTTAGGCAAATGCTGCACATTATCTCCCAATTTTTAATGCAATGGATTTTGCTGTCAATTCAGTCCTTGTCCGGCTGCAGCTTCTTTGAAAACAGGCATAATTTGATATATATGTATAGGAATTTTATATATATATCATATGTATGTGTTTTCACTGGTGCTCTGCTTGTGGGGTGCTCCAAACAGAAGTGGGAAGAGAAAGAAGAAGCAATAAAATGCTTTCTTTTTTTATTCTATCCTCCCTCTTTGTTGTTGCTTCTTCATCAGTGTGTATTCCCTTATTTCCAGTGCGTCTGTGTCCCGTCCGCTGGTGATGCTCGCGCTGCTGCTGCTGCTCTCCGGCAGGACTGGATGACAATGTCTCTCACACTCACACACTCTCTCACTCCTCCCTCTCCAACTCACTCCTCCCTCTCTCGCTCACTCCTCCCCTCTCTCTGGTCTCTCTCTCTCTCTCTCTCATACACACACACACTAACTTAAATCTTTTGTGGGCAAATGAGTGCAGCTCTTGCTTGCTGACTCTCCCTTTCACTCTCCTCGTCTCTCTCTCTCTCTCTCTCTCTCTCTCTCTCTCCCTCTCAATTTGTGTCACTGACACTCTCCTCTTCCAGTTTTGTCCCACATTTTATTATTTTTTTGGCTACCCGACTATCAAAATACGCTCCTTGTCTTTTTCTCTTACATGTTCCCTCCAGTCCTGTCCTCCTGTTCTTTTTTTATCCATTCATTTCCGTTTATCTCCTGTCTGTCTAACCTTTTCAGTTTGCTTTGGCTGCTTCTCCTGCCCCCCTTTCTTCTTTTTTATTTTTTTTTATTTTCCCATTATTATTGAGCTTTCATCTCCTCTCCTTTCATCTTTTCCCAGATTCTTTTCTTTTTTTCCCTCCTTGCTACTTTCCTTTCCCAAAACGCCTGTCAGTCTAACAAATGTGAGCGTTGCTGTCTGAGCGGCAGGTTGTAATGTGCAGGCATGTTTGCGTGTGCATGTGTGATGCGGTTGTGTGTGGGGCTAAGTGAGTGTTTGTGCCTGTGCGTAATTACTGCGCTAACACCGCTGCACATCCTCGTCTTTGTGTGAGCATGTCTGGAACACGTGTGGTGATGCAGTCTATAAGGGCTGATTTAGGGAAAGAGAGAGAGAGAGAGAGAGAGAGAGAGAGAGAGGGATGGAGGGAGGGAGAGGAAGAGCAAAGGAGGAAGCGGGAGTGAGATAAACAGACAGGAAGAGGGAGGCAGGAAGAGAAGGAGGGGAGGAGAGGATGGCAGAGTGGCTGCCAAAGAGAGAGGAGGAAGAGAGAAGGGGCTTGACAGAGAAGAGCCGGGGAGGGAAAAAGGAGAGGAATTATCGCAGGGAAGGGAGGGGGATTAAGAAACGTGGGGAAAGCAACTGGAATAGGAACTGACAGAGGGATAGCAGGAGGGAGTGGGGGAGAGATATAGATAGGAAAGGAGGTGCAGACAGGTAGGAGGAAAAAAACGAAACGCTATCTCAAGGGAAAGTGACATATTAGACCTGGAGAGAGAAAAAGAGAGGATGCACAAGAGGGATAAAGAAGCAGTCATGGCCCCAGATAATTCCCAGGAAAAAGACAGAAGAGAGAGATCCCAGATAGCTATATTGTGAAGAATATGAACTAGATTTTGAAAAAGAGAAGGAGCATCTTAGGATCTGACCATGAACCGGGCAAACCTCATCAGAAAACACTGGGTAAAGAAGCAGCAAAGGAAACGCAGCTCAATATTTTATTCAGTTTTTTTAAAATAAATAACATTATATTCATCTTAAATATTCATTTTTTAAAAACTTTTTTTTGCATAAAAGCTTAAAAGCTTTTCCTTAATTTCACTCTTTTCACCACAGACATTCACTTCAGACTCTAATGCATCTGAGCCATACTGTCGTTTTGTTGTTGTTTTTACTGCAAGTACCCTCTTCTTCTTTGAATGCCGTTTGTACTCTGTCCAAACCTCTCGGCCTCAATTCACTTAAAATCTTTGGCAAAGTGCATTGGGAGTTATGTTAAGAACATACACACTCACTCACACACACACACACACACACACACACACTCCCATGGCTTCACACTGCCGTTATGTGATGTGCCACAAATCAGCTAATCCTCCTCCTTCCTGCAGTCTGACATTAAAGTGTCCTCAGCACATTTTCTCTAATGGAAAGCAGGCCATTCATTTAGAAAAAGAAATCAAAGTTGGGGTGAATTAAGATTGGTTGACTACCATCAGATACACAGGACACTAGCTCTCAGTGCTCGGAAAGACAATGAGACAAGGGAGCGAAGGGTGTTGGTTGAAAAGAGAGATGGAGAGAAAAGAGGGATGAGATGAAGGAGAGGCAGAAAGATGGGAGGAGAAGAGGAGTCCTGGGGGAGAGATGGAGGGCAGAGAGTACAGATTTAACAGGAGATCTGTCTTAAATCATTTCACTCTCTGTCCCTCTCCTCGGCTGTGGTAATAGCAGACGTTTTCCCCTCTATGTTTCTGTCTTTTTCATTTTGCTTTCTTTCTCCTGCACGTATTCTACAGTATAGTTTCATATCTCAGTTTTAGTCTTGTAACGTAAAGCTACTATCTGCATCTTCTGTTTATGGCACAAAAATATCTGTGTTTGATTTTATATGCCGGAAGTGGGCAGGCCTACATCGGAAGTTGTCCTAGATTACCACATTTTCTGCCTTAAATTGTTTTCTACTGCCATTCATTCCACCAAGAAATATCAAAATAACGTAATCTTTTGCAAAAATAATATTTCACACACAATAAAAAGGCATTCAAACATACGCTCCACTCAGAGAGCTACACACTGTATGCAAATACACACTCCTGAAACCTAATGTATCAGAAATAATTTTTTGAAATTAAACTAAATGATTTGTATTGTAGTCTAAACTAAAAGCTGAGTAAATGTTCATTGTGGACAAAACCTTTCTTTACAAACTGGAGGTTGTGCATATCATTTTAGGAGGCTCACCTGAACGTTAACTTGGTCTGAACTGTCTAAGAAAAGAAAAGGGAATAAAGCGGTTGACAAAAATCTGAAAAGCTTCCTTGGCCCATATTGCACAGACGTTTGAGAAGGTCCTTAACTTCAGTTGGTCATTTTTCCGATTCTGCTGTGAAGTCACGAAGGCCGCACTTCAGTATCAGATCATGAGGTCATCAGTCGAGCTTCATTCTGCACCGACCAACAAATTTGGTGAAGACGTTATTGGTCCTGAACATTGCTGAGTGTCTGAATACTGAATTGAACTCTACTTCTCAGTGAGTTTCAGGCTATAGCCTATATCGCATTGTAGAGACAATAATAAACTGGATTACTTAATGCTGAAGAAAACGTGCTGAGATGAGCCGAGATGTTCTGAACAGATTTAAGGAAGTTTTAATCAGCGATGGACATCAGAGATCCTGGCAGCAGTGAACTTCTGCTGATTGTATCAGTGGATGTATGATGTCTCTGTTTTGGTATGACTCTGCAGCAAATTGAGTCAATCTGGTGAATTCTCATGCTGTTTGTATTCAGAAAATGTATTCCTACCTGTTTACATCTTTAGCAAGTATTATTTCTTTTTTCACATTTTACTGTCTAAAAGCAGGTGGCTGTTTTTGGTGGATTTTTACGAGAAATCTTTCTGGCACATGTTGACAAAGCCAATAAAAGGAGGTTCTCTGTCCTCTCTCTCCTCTAACTTGCTCTCCCTTTTCTTTCCATATGCATCCTCTCCCTTTCCCTTGGAACATTTTTTTTCCATGTCCTTCTTTTCTCCTCTACTTTCTTCTCATCTCTCACATCTCTTCACATCCTCTGCTCCACTCTCCCCCTTCATTAAATTTTATAGAAAACTTAAGGAGCATAAACATGTTAAGTTTCCTCAAAGCCAACCTCATTCTTTCTCTTCATCTCTGTCACCTGCCGCCTCTGCTGCCACTTCAAACCACCATCTCCTCTTTACCTTCACTCTGTCCTTTTCTCGCTCTGTCTCCATTTCTCACCTCATCTTCCCGTCCTCTCATCAAACTGTCTCCCACGTCTCTCAAATTCCAGTGTATGTGCCCCATCACACCACGCCTGTCACTCCCACTCCTTTTTCCCCCCGCTCTGTGTCACTCCCTTTCACGTTATAGCTGCTCATCATTCCTGTACTCTCTGACTGCCACTCAGCATAGATTAGTTCAGGGTGGAGATGAACACGGAGCAAAAGGATGGAGTTATGTGAGGGTAATGCAAACAAGGCCATGAGAGGATACAGCCGAGAGAGAGAGGTGGGAGATGAAGGAATCTAAAATAAAGGACAGGCCCTGAAAACAAGTTAGCGTCATTTAGGAGACAATGAAAATCTGAAAGCAATTAAATAGTTACATACCAAAGACCAAAGACGAAATGAATAGCTGGCAAGGCAAAGAGGAAAAGACATAGATCAAGTGATTACGTTATACAGAAATAACATTTTGATGACATCTGCAGGGTTGCAGGAGTCTTATTTTTATTCACTGTCCTGTTCAGAGCCATCTCGAGCTGCTGCCCTCACCCACAACCTCGTCCTTGACTGCGATGGGCCAGACATCATATACCTGCCATCGATTTGGAGCCGGCACACACACGCACACATAAATGAATACTTTCCCACACACCTGAGCACTTACCCTCACATACACACAACAGTGATATTGTGTTCCTTAGAGAAGGATCGAGACAGAGTTTAACGAGATGAAATTTAATGTTTATGCCCTCTGCCGTAATTAAGAGTGTTTGTGGCGTGTGTGTGTGTGTGTGTGTGTGTGTGTGTGTGTGTGTGTGTACTTGTACAGCTATCTTAGTGAGACCATGAGGACATTTTTGGAAAGGGACCGGTCCTTACTTTTGGACAAGCCTTCAAATGGTTCAGACCTGGTTTTAAGGTCCAGGTTAGGGTAAGGGTTGGGGTTAGGCAATATAAGGGAATGCATTATGTATAGAAATACAGGGTTGTGTGCATTTGCTGCTTTATTTTATTGACACTATCTCTCTGACCATGACACTGGTATTTTTCACTACAAAAGACCAAAGCACTGCATTAAAATGAATCATCTGCTGCTATCTTAAGCCGGGCAGACAGTGTGCGGGTTTAACGTGCTAATTTTAGAATAGAGCTGAATTTCTGCTAAATCGGTTGACGTCCTCGGTTGGTTTTGTGGCATGTCAAATATTTTGGTCACCTGTTTTGCAGTTTGAACAGTTGTACGGTCCAGTTTTTCACATGATGGTGAGCTTGTTTTAACTGGAATGGCAAGTTACACATTGCAGCTAAAATTGTAGTCTTGACTGTTATAAAACCGAACCTTGCAGCAGAACAAACAGACCATATCATCTAACTCTTCCCGGGTATCTGAAGCTCCATATTTTTCATTTCTTCTTTCTTTCTACCTGCTCCTGTCCAAGGGTAACATACCCCACCCACCAGAACTTCTAAAGCTCAGTAATTAACATATGGTCGGACTATTTGTTGGCCGGGTGCAGTGACTTTCTTGAGTCTTGTCTTGCCCAGTGACTGCGCCCAGGCAAGAAATAGTCCAACATGTTAATTAGTGAACTTTAGAGGTGCAGCCATGTGATAGTTGTATAGTTGTTCCTTCGGACAGAGCCAGGCTAGCAGTTTCCCCCATTACCAGTCTTTATGCTTAGCTAAGCTAACCGGCTGCTAGCTGTGGCTTCATATTTAGCGGACGGTCATAAGAGTGGTATTGATCTTCTCATCTAACACTCCGAAGTGAATAAGCGAATCTCCAAAAACTGTCAAGTTATTCCTTTAAACCAGTGTCAATGAAACTTTTCAGCAATCCCTATAAATCCTGGGTAAGAATTAGCCAACAATGTCTGGAAGTGTAGTATTCCAGCCAGTATAAATACAGAGTTGTGTCTGTATTTTCTCAAAGACAAAAATAAAAAGTTCTTGAAAGTAACACTGTCTCACTGGAGATTTAAAGATGTTACTGGGCTCATCATTGGAGCTCTCTTTAAACAAGTCCCCCGCCCACCCCATACAGGCCAGCAGGGTCTTATTAAGATCATTGGTTCCTTGATCTAATGCTCTTTTGATTCTGCCATTGGCAGCGATGTACCTGCTTATAGCACTTGCGATTCATTACCAGCCCTTACAAGTCTGATGAGACGTCCTGTTGTTGTCAATCATGGTTCTATGCACTTGATGTAAAGCTCTTATTTTGGAAGTCGCTTTGGATAAAAGCGTCTGCTAAATGCCTAAATGTAATGTAATGTAATGTAAATCTAAAAGTTGTGCTTCCGGTTCCGCTTTATTCCGTGGGCGGGACCTACGCTGAAAGACGTTTCTATTAGCCAGTTTTGATCTGAGTGACAGCTTGTGCATGACCCAAATCACTTG